>CM076575.1:1385708927-1385891630 GCA_034641835.2 Pinus albicaulis
AAGAATTTCTCCCAACGAAGACCAGACTCACCACTTCAAGCAGAATCTCCAAGACTCAAATGAACCATGTAATCTAGGCTCAAAGACGACAAAGCGGAATTCGAATGAAGAAGAGAACAATCACTCAAATAACGCAATAGAATGATAAAAAACCGCCAAACGAATGCAGAGGAGCAATCAAAAGGTTGACTGAACAAATAGAAACCAAAAACTCCCAAGGGAGGCTCGACACACAAGAGCACCTAGATGCCCTAGGGCTAGAATGTGAAATCAATAGAAATGGGCAAACAACCAAAGGACGAAGGTCACAGCTAGTCAAACAAGGCTCCATAACACTCAAGCAGTCGAAAAAACAAGACCAAACACACTGATCAAGCTCAGGAAGGTTAGAACAGAGCAAACCCTAGTACCTCATAGGATTGGCGCGACTGTGAGGCTGAAACTAGCGCCAGAATAGAATTGGCGCGGGTAATACACTAGCAACCTGCGCCAATGGGCGCAACTGTCAAGCTATAAAGCACGCCAGTCGAGTTTGCTATGGAAAAATAAAAATAAGCAATCCAACAAGCAGACCAGTGATGATCAAGCTGACCAAAAGCCAAAATCACAAAAAGAGCTAGCCAAAAGAGCCGATCAAGCAAGCAAAATCGAGAAACAACCGAAAAGACAAGACAATACTCCAAGTGTTCAGTTCATAAACTAAACCGGAGATTGAGTGAAGCAACTTTGATCTACTTCGCTAATGCAAAGCAATAGCGTTTCGAAGGCTATCTGGCTAACTTCAGGCTCCGTCTGTAGCTTACAAAGCAGAAAAACAACAAGCTAGACGATCCCCAGTGGAGTCACCAATTTGTTGTGGAGGTAAATCCCCTCTGCGGACAGAGGCGATACCTACTAGCCCAGACCGGATCTAGCAACAATCATTCATGCTATAGTGCAGGTTCCTAATTGCAAATAAACCAACTAGAGATGAAGGCTTACCTGGAATCCAACGCTGTCGCTTGTAGAGAAAGTAGCGCTCCCGTTCCTTAGCTCCGGCAGATCACAATCCTCATGATCTCCGTGACTGGACACCTGCACACGCAAGAAAAAAAACAGCCGCAAGCGTAAAATCCAGTATATGCAACTATATGTCAGTCAGAGAAGACATAACTCATCATCATAATCATCAACAAGAGTGGAACCATAACCAATAGTCGCTTATCATTAATCAATAAAAGAAGAATACAACCATAGCTCTGACACCGAATTCTCCTTCGGAGGGTCACCAGCGGAACACGTCTCGAAAAATCCTGTCGGGGATGGGACAAACCTCTCTCTTCGGATGTCTCGACAATAATCTCCTTGCTTGGATTTGGCCTTAAGGGAATGAATCAAGGCTCTTGCAGCATAAGGCTCTGATGGCTCTTGGGAACTTGGAGACTAGCTATTCATCCATTCATCCCTTCAACCCTTCAATCTTGGAAGATGGCTATATTTATAGAGGAGAGGAGGAGGTTGGGATCCCTACAATAGTGGAAGGGAGGCCTTATCCTTTGGGAGGTTCCCCATATGGTGGAAACAAGAGGCCAAAGGAGGAAGGCCGTGGTTATTCAGCCGAAACCACTCCTGATGACTCATCCACGAAGTTGTTGTAATCGAAACTTCGCCTCTTTTTTAAAAAACTTTCCAAAAGTAGATTGGCGCGGGTGCTTAACTAGGACAGAGCGCCAATTGGCGCGGGCTCAGTGTTAATTTTCCTCATTAGCGCGAGGACATAACGGGCTACCAATGCCAAGGAAAAAACAGGTGTTTTTAGGGGTCTACTCAGGAAATAATCAACAGAAGGAATGTTTTCCTCATGGAAAGGGATGCAATGATGGTATTTGCAAGGCATGAAACTGCTTATTGGTCACAAAAACGACCCTCCAATGGGTGAGATGGGGATTTCAGGGATGGTGACAAATTACTGTGTAACAATCTCGTCATTCACCGACAAGGATTCCTAGTCCTAATCAAGGGCAACCACCTATAGGCTTTATTGTATATCCCACCATTAACCGATCGAGGATTCCTAGGCCCATCGATGCACACAATACCTGGCATTATCGCAACCCATAGTCTACTTCAGGGGTCACTAGGCCAATGGATTTACCACAATCAACACTCTGATTCAGGGATCACTAGGCCATGTGTTCTTCCTTTCAGAGATCCACCTCACTCAGTTTTGAATCCATCTGACAATCTAGCTCAACCAAAACATGAAAACTCCATCACACCATGGCTATCCAGAAATGTCAAGGCTAAGCTAAAAACATTGTCACACTTGGGAAACCCCATGCCATGACAACAAAGAACCACACACAATACCATGCATGCCAAATCTAGCAAGGAAATCACAAATGCAAATTGATACCTGCAAAGAATCTTCTTGTAGTTGCTTGATCCTGCTCTTCCTTGCTTGCTCCTTCCTTCCTCTTGCCTTCTTTGGATTTCTTGATCCAATTCCAAAGTGCTCCAAGAAAAATCTAAGTGTCCAAGAGTGACTGAGAGAGAGAAAATAATGATAGAGCTCCAAAACTGAACTGACAAAATGTACCAACTGATCCTCAAAATCCTTTTTATCAATTAGGTCTCTATTTTCTTCATTTTCCATTATTTTCCTTCATTTTCCTCCTCACATGCAACCCGTGACCTTTCACCTTCCTTTCCTCCTATTTTCCATTATTTTCATTAATAATTGTGCCAAAAATGTCATTTTGTCTTTCCAAAGCCTTAATGATGCAGGAGCAACGAACCATCATTCGAAAAAAATTAGCAAGAGAAACTTCTTGAAGGAAAACATGAAAAAAACACATCAAAATGCAAGGGATTTGTTAAAAATATTGAAAATCATATTTGTGAGGGATCTTAGGGATTATGTTGAGAGTTTTGTGAAAAAATTCATGTTGAAAGCTTTGTGGAGAGGATCACGTTGAGAGTTTTATGGAAAAGATTATGGATCTTGAAATGATCCACAATACTATAATTTCCTCTATAAATTGTAGCCTTTGGACATTGAAAAGAAGCAACCATTAGAATGAATATTTGGCCAGCCAAGGTGCCAATAGATGCTATGTAATAGTTTAGTGGGTTTAGTTAATGAAATTTGATTTCTACTTTATATAATTCTATGTGTGTGGCACGGTGATTTAATGCATTGATGGCTTGATGCATAGATCTGTTGACTTTATTTGATGAATTAACGTTACATGTAGACAACAAAGTTGTTTAGTTTTTTTGTGGATGCAAGGATGAGATGAGTTTTTGGAATCATAACCCACAGGTCCTAGGATCGATACCATAAGAAAACTTGAAATGGTAGGCCTCGAAATTTGTTTTCATCAAGTGGTATTAGGGCGCAGAAGATTCTTGCCTGTACTGTGGAGGAGAAGAAACAAAAGAAGGTACAAGTGATTGAAGATCTGGTAAGAGATTTTTTTTCTCTGTGCAGGTGACACCAAAAGAAGGTGAGAAGATTTGCAATAGCCTAGAGCAAAGAGTGCTCAAATGGTTCTAGAGGAAAGAACCAGGAAGATGCCAAAAGCCGAAACTCGGGAAAAATTTTGGTGAGGTATCATGTAGCAAGGTGGAGAGGCTTGTTACTAAAGAGGCATGTTGCAAATCATGAGTTGAAGATGTTACAAGAAGACCAGAAAGCATATGACTAGGAGATCATAAGTTTTTGTACCTTAGGATTCTGATGTAGGAGCATCGAACCATCATTCGAAAAAAAATAGCAAGAACAACTTCTTGAAGGTGAAAATGAAAAAAACACATAAAAAAGCAAGGGATTCGTTAAAAACCTTGAAAATTCAAATTTGTGAGGGATCTTAGGGATTATGTTGAGAGTTTTTTGAAAAAAACCATGTTGAGAGATTTTTGGAGAGGATCATGTTGAGAGTTTTATGGAGAAGATCATGTATCTTGAAATGATTCACAATATTGTAATTTCCTCTATAAATTGTAGCCTTTGGGCATTGAAAAGAGGCATCCATTAGAATGAATATTTGGCTAGCCAAGGCACCAATAGATGTTATGTAATAGTTTAGTGGGTTTAGTTAATGAAATTTGATTTCTACTTTATATAATTCTATGTGTGTGGCATGGTGATTTAATGCATTGATGGCTTGATGCATAGATCTATTGACTTTATTTGATGAATCAACATTACATGTAAACAAAAAATTTGTTTAGTTTTTTTTATGGATGCGATGATGCGCTGAGTTATTGGAATCATAATCCATAGGTCCTAGGATCAACACCATAAGAAAAATTGAAATGATAGGCCCCAGAATTCGTTTTCATGACTTAGCCATTTCCTTTTTCAATTTCCTTAGCCATAATAAACTAATGAGCACCCTCACTAGGATTTTTTGCCCAAACATGGTTATTATTTTGCCTTTATTAACTTTTATTACATGGAATTTTCACCAGGGTTGTTACAGAACCCTCCCCCTTGGGGGACAACATCCTCGGTGTTCAACCACACCTATACCTCAACAAAAGCCTCTGAAAAGCAAACATACTACCCTTTATAACTTAGCTTGTTGCAGCATTTACAATTATCACCCTACTGAAGAGAAAATCACTCTATAACCTGACAAATATAACATTGTAATAACATGACACACATACCTCTTATTGGAGCTTTATAACATAACTCATGGCAGTATTTACATCCATATATATTTATATGAACATATATCAAAACATCACACCAAAACATATACCAAACGTCATACCAAAATTGATTTGCCTCAAACGACAAACAATGAAGGATACATAGCCTACATATGATCTGACATCTCCCATGTAGCTTCATCGGGCCCAAAGTGATTCCATTGCACTTTAAACTACTTGACTGCTCGATTCTAGAGCATAAGCACATTTCTCTACAATATATACTGAGGTTCCAATTGGAATTCTCCATATGGATCCACCTGAAATACAGAATAGTCAATCAGATGATCAACATCTTTAACATACCTCTTAAGCAATGATATATGGAAAACATCATGTAATTTCATTGTCGGAGGCAGTGCAAGTCGATAGGCCAAGAATCTTGAAAGGTCCACAAAAATGTGGTGCCAGCTTGGCTCGCAAGGATCTCTTCTTGAGCTTGATGTGCAAGTACACCTATTCCCCAACCTAAAACTCCTTAAACAACCTATTTTGATCTGCATAGTTCTTCTCCCTATCTTGTGTTGTTTTCAAATTCCTCTTGATAACCTGCATTTCTTGGTCCATATATGCTAACATATTTGTTCCAATCAATACCTTGTTCACAAGATCACTCCAAATGATGGGAGTATTACAACTCCGCCCATAGAGTGCCTCAAACAAACTTATCTCAGAGATTCCTGATAACCATTTTTGTAAGAAAACTTGACCAACAGAAGGTACTCCTCCCATCTCTTCTGCTAATGCATCACATACATCCTCAACATGTCCTCCAATATCCTTTTGACCCTCTCCATCTGTCCATCTGTCTACGGATGATAAGTTGTACTGAAGGCCAACTTTGTGCCCAAACCTTCAAACAAATCCTTCCAAAACTTGGAAGTGAACTTTGCATCCCTGTCTGGCACAATTTTCTTTGGAACACCATGCAATATGACCACATCTATGATGAACACCTGTTCTACATCGCTAGAGGAGAATGTCGAATTCACTGGAATGAAGTGCGCTACCTTTGTCAACCTGTCCACAACAACCATGATGGAATCGTGTTGTCTCACTGTCCTCGGAAAACCTGTGATAAATACCATGGAAGTTACCTCCCATTTCCATTATGGAATCACAATCAATTGTAGCAATCCACTTGGATGCCTACACTCTGCCTTCACCTGCTGACAATCCGAGCATTTGGCTACAAACTCTGCCACATACTTCTTTAGATTCGGCCAATAATAGAACCTCTTCACTGCAGTCAATGTCTTCTGATATCCTTGGTGACCTGAATATGGTTTCACATGAAACTCCCTCAAGATCACATTCTTGAGCTCATTGTTGTCTAAAATATATATCTTATCTCTAAACCTAACCAATCCATCTGTCGTGAGACGATATTCCACATCCTGTACACTTGCACATGTACCTGTACCTATACTCTGCTGCAACCTGTGCACAATCTCCATATACATGTCATCCTGTTGACTTGCCTGCAAGATCCTATCATGTAAATCTGTCCCATAGGAGCTTATGGTTTCTATGTGATTTACCTGTATTTTCCTACTAAGAGAATTTGCAACCTTGTTCTCCTATCGTTTGATGCACCTAATATTAAAGTCAAACTCATTTATCATAGTCAACCATCTAGCTTGTCTGGCATTCAGATTCGGCTGGTCAAATATATACCTCAATCCACTATGATCACTCATCAATACAAACCTCCTTCCAAGAAGATAGTGCCTCCACATATTCAATGCATGTATGATTGTTTCTAGCTCAAGATCATATATCAGATAGTTCTAATCATGCTTATTTAGTTTCTGTGGCTCATAGCATACCACCTGTCCATCCTACATAAGGACTCCACCAAGTCCAGTCTTGAAAGCATATGTACATACTACAAACTCTTTGTTTGGATCTGCGATATTTAACACTGGAGCATGTGTCAACAATTACTTAAGTTGCTAAAAATTGGCCTCACACTCCTCCGTCCATTCAAAATTCTTACCTTTCCAGTGCAATGATGTAATATGATAAACAATCTGTGAGAAGTTCTTGATGAACCTCCTGTAATAACCTTCCAATCCCATGAACCTCCGGTAATAACCTTCTTTATAAACAATACCACTGCGCCCCATAGTGATACACTTGGCCTAATGTATCCTTTGTCAAGAATCTCTTTCAACTGTAACTTTAACTTTACCAACTTAAGTGTTCTCAACCTGTATGGTACTTTTGATGTTGGAGCTGCCCTTGGTACTAATTCAATAGAAAAGTCTACTTATCTGATTCTGTGGACAATCTCTCTTAAGGTGTTCCTTACCCACATGTCCAACACTCCAACCATCCAGTACCATCACCTCTATGTTGTGGCTGTGATCCATGTCCCTGTCTAGCTGCATTGAACTTCTTTTGTGGTGCCACATTTTCTTTCTCTTCTGCATTTTGAGGCCTTGTTCTTTTTTTCTACCATCTACCCTTACCTTTATATTTCCCTTTCCATCCTTGTTGAGATTCATTCTTGTGTTTTGACTGTTCATAACAATGCTTCAGTTTCCCAATAACTTGCTCAAGTGACCGAGGCTCATCATACTCAATATGATTTCTAAATGCTAATGAAAAACCACAGAAATTTCACTGAAATTTGGCCTTCTCATCTTTAAGATATGGTACATACCTCAATAACTCCAGGAACTTGGTCATATACTCCTCATCCGTCATTGATCCCATCTTTAGCTCATAGAATTCTTTGGCCTTACTGTCGTAGGTGACCTTTCTAACAAGTACTACTTCCTGAAAAGCCTCTTGAACTAATGCCAACTCAAGTCCTATGTCGTGATGTCTCTGACTCGCTTCACATATTCCCACAAGATATCTGCTTTACCTTTTAGGCTGAAGATAGCAATTTTGACCTTCGTATTTTCCATGTACTCATGCAACTCAAAGAACTGGTTCATCCCAAGTATCCAAGCCTTTGCATCTTCTAGTTTCTTCAACTCTCCATCAAAATTAGGTAGCTTTGTTTCTTAAATTCATTTGGAAAGTATCCCCTATCACTCCCCCTGTAAGGATGATAACGATGACGATCATAATGCCTATCAAAACCAGAACTAGACTAGTACATGTGTTCATCACCTCTCCTAGCTAGAGTATCCAACAACTTGCCATCTATTACTGTGTCATATCTATCTGACTTGTTTCCACCAAGAGACCTACTCCATATTCCCCATCAGTTATTTCCTCCTTCCCATTGTTGATCTGAAGTGGCCCTTTTCATTGCAATTCTAACAAACTATGATAGAGTATTGCATTAACCTCTACTTGTTTCTCTTGTGCCTGCATGGTTTTATCATTGTCCGCCTTACAACTCCTTATTTCTTCCTTCAAGCTTCTCAATGTGTCTGCTAAATCAGAAGAGTTCCCAACACCATGTTGTTCATCTGATTCATAGGGAGAATCTTTGTAGTCTACCATCTTGTTAGTAATTTTAATCTCTTTCCTGTAAGGCATACCATGTCAATTAAACCAAATCACAATAAACCAATGTACCTTAGCATAATTCGGGGAGGATATCTCATCTACGAGATCATCCAAATAAATGTAATACATTTACAACCATAATAATAACAACATATATACATATAAAAAATAAGCGTACCAACACATAAACATCATTCTAGCTAGAGTCCAGTCATCAATGCATGACCATATCAACTACACATACCATGCACATTTGATAACATGCAAGCACTGACACACACTTCACAATAGCAACATACATAAGAAATCATACACTTATGACGACACACTTCACAACAACAACATCCTCTTTCACATGGTGACATCACTACAACCACGACTGACACCATGCCTATACAAAAAATATAGACCACAATGATGATTAAAACACGTGCAAATGAAATGAATGCATGACCAACACACACCACCCATACAAT
Organism: Pinus albicaulis; assembly: GCA_034641835.2. Taxonomy (NCBI): domain Eukaryota; kingdom Viridiplantae; phylum Streptophyta; class Pinopsida; order Pinales; family Pinaceae; genus Pinus; species Pinus albicaulis. Next base: position 1,385,717,576 of record CM076575.1, read on the forward strand.
ACAAAGGGTGAACCATGCTCTGATACCACTCTGTAGTATTAGATATGACTCAAAGAGAGCGCAACTTGCTATGATACCACTCTGTAACACCCTCCTTCCACATCTACCCAAGTAACCGGCCAACCGAGGTAAACATGCGACGAGAGGCTACTATGATATGATTCAACCTCCTAGGTGACCTTACGGAAGTGGAATCGACGGAAAAACATCACATAGACCTTCCACATCAGCAAAAAAACTCTCAAGAGCCATCCCAACCACTCAGGTAACCAACCCCTGGGTCCCACCGGGTTTTTAGACCATTAAACCCTTGTTCACTCCCTTAATATGGATTGGGGTGTGTCTAGGAGGATCTGGACGCTTCCACAACATGGGCATGCATGCGTTCAGGGACTTCTTCCCTCAGACTTGTGCCAACATCCCCAGGATTTGAGCCACTTTTTCAGGCCCAAAACGTAGGTCACTACCCAAAACTCAATCACAGGTTCATAAATGAATTATAGCAACAGAACAATGATAAATTTGCAAAAAAATTCACAAGCTCTAGACTAGACCCCTACTATCCATGCCAAACATTTAGCTAAACATGTCACAAATATGTAATCTACAGTTTTAAACAACAATTTGAGCATGGGGATCTCATACTTATACGAGAATCATTAAGAAGCATTGTTCCCTTATATCATTAGCTGCATTATCATTTTTTAGGTCATAGATACATTGTTCATTCATTTACAAATCAAAACATGAGGAGAGCCATACATCAGGATTGTCATAATACATGCTTATAACCAACATAATAAAAACATAAATATAAAGGATACATCAACCATAGAATCCACATATAAACCAATACATTTAGACATAATATGTCAAGGAAAGAGCCTCTTATTAATGAATGTAAAAGCCAACCCAGGATGGGACTACCATGTTCCACTTGACCATAGATTGGTTGAGCCAAATCTCTCTTCATCCATTCACCCCTGTGCCATATGCGAAGCATGAATGTGGGACTCAAACTAAAAGAACCAACTAGGGCATCCTGAGGCTAAACCACCTCACCCTCATCAATAGAAACCATGCTTTACCGCAATCCATCTTGGATCACTAGGCCATAAAAAAAGCATGAATGGCACCAGATTTATCCACCTACACCGTGAGGAATTTTTCCTGTCTCCTTGTCTCTTAGGATTTACCGCAATCCACACCAGATCACTAGGCCCTAAACTGAGACTCCACCCTCTAGGATCAACTATATATCCTGCCATTCATTGGAAAGGATTCCTAGGTTTAATCAAGGGCAACCACCTTTAGGAATTACCGTATATCCTGCCATTAACCAGTGGAGGATTCCTAGGCACATAATGGCTTTACCGCAACCATAGTCTGGTTCAGGGGTCAGTAGGTCAGTGTATTTATCGCAATCCACAGTCTGGTTTAGGGATCACTAGGCCATGTGTTCTTCCTTTCAGAGATGTGCCTCACGTAATTTCGAATCCATTCGACAATCGAGCTCAATCAAACCATGAGAAATCCATCACACCATGGTTATCGGGAAATGGAAAGGCTAGGTTGAAAACATTGTCACACCTAGAAAAACCCATGCCATGACAGCCAAGAAACACATGCAATACCATGCATGCCAAATATAACAAGGAAATCGCACATGCAAATCGACACCTACAAAGAATCATGTTGTAGTTTCTTGATCCTACTCTTCCTTGCTTTCTCCTTCCTTTGTCTTGCCTTATTTCCCTTTCTTTATCCAATGCCAAAGTGCTCCAAGAAAAATCTGTGTGTCCAAGAGAGAGAGAGAGAGAGAGAGAGAGAGAGAGAGAGAGAGAATAATAAGAGAGCTCCAAAATTGAACTAAAAAAAGGTACCAACTAATCCCCATAAGCCTTTTTATCAATTAGGCCTCTATTTTTTTCATTTTCTATTATTTTCCTTCATTTTCCTCCTCACATGCAACCTATGACCTTTCACCTTCATTTTATCCTATTTTCCATTATTTTCATAAATAAATGTGACAAAAGTGCCATTTTTCCTTTCTAAAGCCTTTATCCATTTCCTTAGCCATAATAAACCAATGAACACCCTCACTAGGGTGTTTTTGCCAACATTCATCTTGGAATAAGTGTCCCATCAACCACGGTTATTATTTTTCCATTATTAACTTTTATTACAAGGAATTTTCACCAAGGATGTTACATAAGGATTCCTAGGCCTAATCAAGGGCAACAAACTCTAGGATTTACCATATATCCCATCATTAACCCGTCGAGGATTCCTAGGCCCATCGAGTCACAAAATACTTGGCTTTACTGAAACCCACAGTTTGGTTCAGGAGTCACTAGGCCAGTGGTTCTACTGCAATCCATAGTCTGGTTTAGGGATCACTAGTTCATGTGTTCTTCCTTTCGAATATCCACCTCACTCAACTTCGAATCCATCCGGAAATCCAACTCAACCAAAACATGAGAACCCCATTGCACCATTGCTCTCCAAAAATGGCAAGGCTAGGTTGAAAACATTGTTACATCTGGAAAAACCCATGCCATGACATCAAATAACCACATGCAATACCATGCATGCCAAATCTAGCAAGAAAATCACACATGCAAAGTGATACCTACAAAGAATCTTGATGTAGTTGCTTGATCCTGCTCCTCCTTATGTGCTCCTTCCTTCCTCTTGCCTTCTTTGCCTTTCTTGATCCAATGCTAAAGTTCTCCAAGAAAACTCTAAGTGTCCAACAGTGAGAGAGAGAGAGAGAGAATAATGAAAGAGCTCCAAAACTAAACTGACAAAAGGTACCAACTGATCCTCATAAGCCTTTTTATCAGTTAGGCCTCTATTTTCTTCACTTTCCATTATTTTCCTTCATTTTTCTCCTCACATGCAACATGTGACCTTTCACCTTCCTTTTCTCCTATTTTCCATTATTTTCATAAATAAATGTGCTAAAAATTCCATTTTTCCTTTCCAAAGCCTTAGCCACTGCCTTTGCCAATTTCCTTAGCCATAATAAACCAATGAAAACCCTCACTAAGATGTTTTGCAAAACATTCAACTTGGAATATGCGTCCCATAATCTGTGGTTATTATTTTGCATTTATTAACTTTTATTACACAGAGTTTTCACCAGGGTTGTTATAGAACCCTCCCCCTTGGGGGACACCGTCCTCGATGCTCAACCACACCTATAACTTAGCAAAAAAATGTTGAAAAGAAAACATATTGGCCATGAAACTTTATAACTCAGCTTGTTGCGATACTTACAATGATCAACCTGCTGAAAACATGACAATCATACCGTTTACCGGAGCTTTATAACACAACTCATTACGGTATTTACCATAACAACCACATTTTATCAACCAAAAAATAACCATATTGTTCATGGAGCTTTTTAAATCTAGCTCGATATAGTATTTACACTAATATACACATGTGCACATTTTCTCAACCAAAAAATAAAAGGATATGATGCCTGCATCCTCAAAAAGGGAATCCATAGGCTCACACCTCCACCCTCAAAGTAGTACTAGGATTCACTGCCTTCCTAGGAAATCCAGAATCCACTGTTAGAGCCAAAGATGCATCTAATGTCCAACGCTACAGTCTTGCACCACTTGTTCTCTAGTGAAACATTACCAACTCATTGTTCCAAGGCACACTCCCAATGTGCATTTGATTCCATCTTGTAATGTTAATGACCAAAAAAAATCCACCCCTGACCTTCCATTCTCTGAAACACAGTCCCTTAGTCAATCCGGTCATCCTCTTCTATTTAGTCACTCACCTTCCAAGTTCCTCGACATCCCCTATCGTGGGCGATCCATCCCTTGGCAAGGCTTCCTCACATCGAAAGATATAAAAACCAAGGAATATACCTACCTCAAAACCATCATACCGGTCATAGCATGCTCATGGAAATCAATGGACACTATTGGGTACTAGTGTCCCACAATAGCCTTGCTCCTGATTTGCTTTACCAACATTTTGATGCATGTTCCAATTCATTTTTCTAACACTGTGAATTCTTGTAGTCAGTTTCAACCACCCAACTAGGCATGTCCATGCATTCCTGTACCAAGCACATAATTCCCATTAGAATAAAAAATGAATTGAAATAAACTCAAATCATAACTCATTAGTGGCCTATCAATAAGGTACACTTGCAATCCTAGTTACTTCCTGTCACAACAATTTTTTTGATCAAATCATCATGTATAAACATATCACATATGGTTAGCTCAAACTCAACCATCAGAAATAAATAATCATGAATCACATACATTCATCATAAATTAGAATCATAGATCACGTATAATCATCATGAGTCAGAATCACATATCACATGCATAACAAAACTGAAATAAAATATTGATACTTATCCTTTAATCGATCCGTAGCTTCTACCATTATGCTTTGTCCTCTCCATATGCACACTGGATCAGTTTCCATACCCGAAAAACACCCAATTCCTTCTCTTCAACCACGTAAACATACAACCACACACGACATAGAACACCATACAATACATGCACTCACACCGACATACAACACATACACCTACACTCGGTGTACAATACTACACAATACATACACCTACACCGACATACAACACATACACCTACACCCGATGTACAATACAACACAATACATACACCTACATCGACATACAACACATACACCTACACTCGGTGTACACCACAACACAGACACCTACATCCAGTGTACAACACAACACATATACGTGCACAAAGTACAACGCAACGAATACACATGTCACGATACCATGACTACACAATGCACATGCATAGTACCACATTCCTGCAACACAACATGGATGACATGCACACAATACCACATGTATACCAATACCATATGCATAACATGAACATAGTAACACCTATACACAATACCACCTTCACAACGTGTGCACAACATCACATGTACACGGCACCACCTGCACAATGTGTACACAACGCCACATGTGCACCGAACCACTTGTACAATGTGTACACAATAACACATGTACACAACACCACCTGCACGACATGTACATGACACCACATGTACACAATGCCACATGCATGACATGTACACAACACCACTTGCACACAACACCACATGTACAACATTTACACAACACCATATGTACATAGCACCACATGTACAATATGCACAGAACACCATACGTACATATCACCGCATATAAAAAATTTACATAGCACTATATGTACAAAACACCTCATATCAACATGCTGGCACAATACCATATGCACACAACACCACATACCCAACATGTACATAACACCATCTATACCCAACACTGCATATGCAATATACACACAACACCATATATACAACAGGCATACAACATCATATGTACACAATACTACATATGTTATATGTACACATCACCATAGGTACAATCATTGAATATACACAACATATACACAAAATTAGTACTGCACATCCATAAACCACACACTGACCCCACAAGCAACCTTTCTTCTCCATGCTTATCCTATCATGTCGTAAATCACACTACTTTCACTTCATTGATGTACCCCTCAACGTTACCTATCCATATCATAAACATATGCATAGCATAATCACATAATATCAATTCATACCCACATGATACTGACCTTGTACATCTGTCAAGGTTATTCTTCCACTTGATTCCTCATAAGCCAAGAACCTCTTCCTGCAATTCACCTGCATAAGCAATAATTCCTCCACAAGAATGACCATTGACGATCCTATCAAAAAATGACATACATACATACATATTTACATATAAATATCGGCATAAAAGAATCATGATCCCTGACAACCTTGTCAAATAACTGCATCCATACATATATATACATATATAGACATCAACATAATCATGATCACAACATAATTACCATATAGCATAAGGTAAAGGTTAAGAGAACTCCCTTTAATCATGAAAAACATGCACAACAATGAGAACAACATTTCCCAATCATAGTCAAGCCATATGCTATCTCATATCCATTTTCTTTACCTTTCATGTTACCTTTCTCATGATTTTTCTGCCACCGTCCATTTACACCAATGAACCCAACCAATCCAACTGACTGACATACTCTTATCTTCAACTTCCCTCTACTCATGCATCAAGCTTCATCTGAGTCTCACATTACCTATTGGGTTTCATTCATATCTCTCGAGCTCCATTAACTTCCTCCTTCTCCAACTAGTTTCTAAGACCCACAAAACATAAAGGAAAGAACACAATACAAAAAAGAAGAAAACCATGAAAAACAATACCATACGACACCACAAATAAAGTGGTATATCCATACACTAGACATAAAAAAAACTGCAAATCAAGAAAAAACAAATCACAAAAGACCAAAATCCAATAATTGGCAACAAACACCATGACTCAATCCCCATGGGTCCCTAGTGTTTCCGAAGGAAAACTCAACCTAATATTTCTCCAAGATTTCATGGAAGTTTCTTGCCATGCAATCCCTTGCATCATACTGCCATAACCACATAACTCTCAACGCATAAATAAATATAACAATATACTAGTTATCTTACCTTGTTTTGTTAAACACATTGCCTTGTAACTGAACACACATGTTAGCCACATGTTCCAAAGATCAGGACGACATATTTATCAATTTGAAATAAACCTTTACCAAGTCTAACAACCATGTCATAATCAACAATCAAATTACGTTCATCAGCCATAATACATAATGCTACAACTATCACCTACTTACACTCAAGTACACATTAGCTATCTCAACGCATATGTGAGAGTATAACCATCTTAGAACAAGATCATTTCTTCATTCAATCTTATAGACACATACTCATATCATGCAATTAATCAAACATTCAAACAAACTATAAACATGCCATGTTAGATAAATCAACTAGATGACATAATAGACACCAAATCACTCAAACACCAAATAGATGACATAATCAAACAGTTAAGCACCAAGTAGACGACATAAGCAAAATCATACCTTAATGTATCTCAGGGGAGGCTATCTTGTCTGCACAATCAATTTAGATTAGCATGATATAAATTTACAACATATCCACTCAAACATAAATAAGGTCATTATATCCATAACAATAGCTAGCTAACATGTTCACATCATAAACTCACAAAAAATTATCATTCATGCATAACAAACACATGTGGATAGTCATTCTAGATTAGTACAACACACTATCATAATTAGGATGGCTCAAACCGGAATTTCATAACCCTAACCAACTGCATAGGCCAATCCAAATTAGCATGATACATATAAAATCAAGATCTTAATGCAATAACCCTAATCATCAAGTTAATTAACATATAACAACAACAAGTTAACATATAACATACTTATCACCAACATATAACATAATCATCAAGTAACTATCATATGAAAATCAACAAGTTAACATATAACATAATCATCATGTTAACTAACGTGAAACAACAACAACAATGCATATAACAACACATCACTATCATTCATGACTATTCGACACATGTGCATATGACCACACTGATTTAATAACATCCATCGTACATGTAACCACAACAACAATGAATAACAAACATGTACATAACCCTAATGCTTATAACAACCATTAACCAACATAAATGCATGCCAAACATACAATACATGCATGGAAATCTACTCTTACCCCACGTTTAGTGCCGAAACTTCCCTTTGATGATCTGCATCTCCTGATCTATGTCAACCAACACATCAACATCATAAAATACCAAAAACATCATGATGACCTAAAATGCATACAATGACCTCATGGAAAACAATATTAACCATTCCAATGCATGCATAACAACATATAGACACTGACATGCATAATAAATGCATAACTGACATGCATGAAAATCACATCAAACAACAACACCATCAACTTCCAGATGACGACACATCTGCAAAAATGACCACCACCATGCGTACACAATAAGCACATAGTCCACAAACATATAAATCACATATGCAATTGACATGTATGCACGACAAGCACATTCCGCCCATCCAATCCAAGGGGTGAACTATGCTCTGGTACCACTTTGTGGTATCAGATATGACCCAAAGAGAGTGCAACCTGCTCTGATAACACTTTGTGGTATTAGATATGGCCCAAAGAGAGTGCAACCTACTTTGATACCACTATGTGGTATTAGATATTACCCAAAAAGAGTGCAACTTGCTCTAATACCACTTTGTAACACCCTCATCCCACATCTACCCAAGTAATTGGCCAATCAGGGTAAATATGCGATGAGAGGCCACTATAATGGGATTCAAACTCCTGGGTGACCTTAAGGAAGTGGAATCGACGGAAAAACATTAAAAATACCTTCCACATCAACAAAAAGCCTCCCAGGAGCCATCCCAACCACTCACGTAACCAACTCCTAGGTCCCACTGGGTTCTTAGACCATTAAACCCTCAGAATATCCCTTGATATGGACAAGGGTGCATCTGGGAGGCTCTGGACGCTCCCAAAGTACGGGCATGCATGCATCCAAGGAATTTGTTCCTTAGACCTGTGCCTACGTCCCTGATATTTGTGACACTTTTTCAGTCCCAAAGCCCAGGTCACTTCCTAGAACTCAATGACATGTTCATAAATGAATTTACACAACAGAGAAATGATACATTTGAAAAAACATTGACAAGGTCTAGACTGGACCCCTTCTAGCCATGAAAGGCATTTCGTCAAACATGTCACAAATATGTATTCTATAGGTTTAAATAATAGATTTGAGCACAGGGTCTCATACTTATCTGAGAATTGCTAATAAGCTTTGTTTCCTTACATCATTATTTGCATTATCATCTATTAAGTCATGGATACATTGTTCATTCACTTACAAATCAAAACATGAGGAGAGACATACAATGATACATCATCACTGTCATAATACATGCTTATAACCAACATAATAACAACAAAAATATATAGAATACATCAGCCATAGAATCGACATATAAATCATTACATTTACACATAATATTTCAAGGAGAGAACCTCTAATTAATGAATGCAAAAGCTAACCCAAGATGGGACTACCACATTCCACTCGACCATAGATTGGCTGAGAAAAATCTCTCTTTAGCTATTCACCCCCGTGCCATATTCCAAGAATGAATGTGGGACTCAAACCAAAAGAACCAACCATGGTATCTCGAGGCTAAACCACCTCACCCTCATCAATAGAAACTAGGCTTTACCGCAATCCATCCCGGATCATTAGGCCATAAAACAAGCATGAATACCACCGGATTTCTCTACCTACACCTTGAGAAATTTTCATGTCTCCTAGTCTCTCAAAATATACTGCAATCCACACTAGATCACTAGGCCCTAAACCGAGACTCCACCCTCTAGGATTTATCCCATATCCCGCCATTCACCAGCAAGGATTCCTATGCCTAACAAAGGGAAATGACCTCTAGGCTTTACTGTATATCCTAATATTAACTCGAGGACCTAGGCCCACCGAGGCACACAATACATGGCTTTACCGCAACCCATAGTCTAGTTGAGGGGTCACTAGGCTAGTAGCTTTACCACAATCCATAGTATTGTTCATGGATCACTAGGCCATGTGTTATTCCTTTCAGAGATCCACCTCACTCAACTTCGAATCCATATCAACCAAAACATGATAACCCTGTCACACCATGGATATCTGGAAATGGTAAGGCTAGGCTGAAAACATTATCACACCTAGAAAAACCCATGCCATGATAGCAAAGAACCACATGCAATACCATGCATGCCAAATCTAGCAAGGAAATCACACATGCAAGTCGATTCCTACAAAGAATCTTGTTGTAGCTACTTGATCCTGATCTTCCTTGCTCTCTCCTTCCTTCCTCTTGCATTTTTTGTCTTTCTTGATCTAATGCCAAAGTGCTCCATGAAAACTCTAAGTGTTCAAGAGTGAGATAGAGAGAGAGAGAATAATGAGAGAGCTCCAAAAATGAACTGACAAAAGGTACCAACTGATCTTCATAATCATTTATATGAATTATGACTCTTTTTTCTTCATTTTCCATTATTTTCCTTCATTATCTTCCTCACATGCAACCTGATACCTTTCACCTTCCTTTTCTCCCATTTTCTATTATTTTCATAATTAAAAGTGCTAAAAATTCTATTTTTCCTTTCCAAAGCCTTAGCCATTGTCTTTGCCAATATCCTTAGCCATAATAAATCGATGAACGCCCTCACTAGGATGTTTTGCTCAACATCCAGCTTGGAATAAGTGTCCCATCAACCGTGGTTATTATTTTTGCTTTATTAATTTTTATTACATGGATTTTTCATGACAGTTGTTACAAAATGCATTTTAAAAATTCTAAAAACTTATGATAAGCTTTAAAAAGTTACATATGAACGCTTAAAGTTTTATTAATGTATAATTTGTATAGATGATGAATTTATTATCATCCAAACATTTCATATTTTGTAACTTTATTTTTAACATGTGTTCTCATGATGAACATTTTGAATAAAATATAACCTTAAAATTTATTATTATTTTATTATTTTACAAATTTTTCAGTCCATGTTTGATGAAGGTGACCTCATCTTAAGTTTAAAAAACACATTTGGTGGCTTAAATGTTAAAAAAAATGAATAATTATGCATGGCTTAGTTGTAAAAATAATAAAATGGAGTCCTTATCCATTGATGGTATCTACAATATAATATTCTTCCAGTGAAGATTCCATTTCATTATGTAATTTTATATTTTTTAATTTATTAATGAAAGGTTGGATTTGAGGGAGCAAAAAGTACAAATGTGATTTTACTAGGATTTCGTATTTTGGTGTTTGAGATTATAGAATTAGAATTCACATGATCACATTTAAATCCATGCCCTCCATAATGAATATATGATCTATCTATATGTTGAAATTGGAAACAAGAAACATTGAAAATGGCACTAGAAATGGAATCCAGAAAATGGCACCCATAAATGGTACCATATGAGGCTTCTGATTTAATTTTCCCTTAATTAAATTGGAAGAAAATTTGTAATTTCATTGCATGACAACTTTTATTAGTCTGAGTCAGGAAGAATTATTTAGCTTAGGAAATTCAAGTTAGAGGCAAAGAGGAGGCACGTAGAGGATTTTCCTATTTTTAGGGGGTCTAGTTACAATTATTTGTGAGTTGTAATTAGTTAACTCAATTAATTGAGTTAAAATTAGATTAACTACTTCTAACTGAGAGATGAGCTAGTGATAGTTCCAGTGAATTAAATATGATTTAATTCACAAGTATTGATCAATTAGTTAACTGATAATTCGCTATAAATAGTCGTTTCATGTCAGTCCTAAGGAAGGCCTAGTTGAAACTGAGGTTAAAGGGAAGAGATATATCAATTGTACTATTAGAAAATTGTACAGGTCATGCATGAGGTCATCAGGAAGGCCTTAAAGGATTACACAATCATTATTTTAGTTTTTCTTAATTAATAGGGGCTTAATTAGCCCAAGAATGTGTAAGAAAGGCATGCCAGGCAGAGGCAAGCAGCAGGTTAAATATTGGACCAAAATTTCTTTGATTGCAAGCCGGATCTGAGATAGATCAGAGTGAGACAATCAACAAAGTGCAGGAATTTTCGTAGTGGAGGAATAAAATTGTATTGTTTCATGATCTTAACCATATGCAATATAGAGATAGAGGGGTTTTGAGCAGTTTATTTCCCCACATACACGTTGTGTTTTGTGATCGATAATTTCTTTCTCTTACTTGTTATGTGATTGTGTGGTTGAGTTTTGTTTCCACAAATTGTAGAAGGATTCAGTATCTTGTTTTAGTACATTACAAGAACAGATTAAATCTCGTTTGTTAGATAATTTCTACATGGTATTAGAGCGTCATGAATCACAATAGAAGAGAAGAAGAAAGTTTGTTTTGAATGATATTTATCACTACAGGGAAAAGACCCTCTAGCAGATGTTTTTGAGGAAGCCCTTATAAATATAGCCCAGATATCCGTTTGTAGCGGAGGTTACTAGCGGAGGTTGGAAGGTGGAGGTTTTTGTGGATGTTTTTGTTGTTGTGCGTTTATAATAATAACACACATCGATGCGATTTATATAAAGCGCAGTGGTGCATACTATCAAATGACACACCAAGACATTGTGCTCTCTATACAAACCAACCCGGTGCGTCTAATTAATCTAGTGCACCAACGCGTATTATCAAATGGCACACCAAGATATTGTGCTCTCCGTACAAACTGGTCTGGTGCGTCTCAGTAATCCAATGCATTGTAAAGAAGTTCGGTGCGCCATTGATAAAACTGCCCAGTGAGTCTCATAATTGAGCGCATTGAAAAGGAGTTAATTTAAAAAAAATTACCGGCCATAAAAAACTTAACTTTTACTTGTTCAGTGCTCTAGAGATCTCAAGCACTAGTGTGAGTTTTTATTCTCTGAGGCACCCTACCATCGGTGCTCCCATTACCGCATTGATTTCGTCCATTGCTCACTGTGTGGAATTTGAATTTTTGAAAATAGTAAGAATTTTTTTTTTTTAGTATTCCTCAGCAAAGATGCCTCCTCGACATGCAAATGTGCAGGTAATCTACTTGTTTCTCAATAAATTAACCTTTTAGTGGATTAATTTCTCAATTTGACCTAAAATTTATCGTTAAAAAAAAATTTTATTTCTGCACGGTGTGTTCGAGTTGTTCGGCTCGCACCGTTCATGGTGCTACATGTAAATTTAGAAGCTGCACCACAAACGGTGTTAACAGAAACCACACTAGGTTCCGATGCGGTATTGAGAACATGAACATTGCTTTAACTCTAAAATAGTGCGGTGCGTGTCGGTTGTTAGTCGCACCGACCATATAATTTAAAAAAAAAAGACACACTATGTACGGTTGTACGGTGGTGCTGTCGTTTACTGGACCACCCCATGATTTATGTACGATTGTCAGGTGGTGCGTTGACTAAACTAACTGCCCCGAGGCAAATATTTTGGTCAACGCACCACACAAAAAAATATTTTATGTTTGCAGGGTGCGTGAAGTTTTTTCATGCGCATCGTGGGTAGTGCATGATAAACATGTATGCACCGGTAGTGGTGCGTGATTGTCTTTTTGGGCACACTGAATGTTTTTTTTCAATAAAAATTATATATATATATATATATATATATATATATATATATATATATATATATATATATATATATATATATATATATATATATATATATATATATATATATATATATATATATATATATATCTATATCTATATCTATATATATTTGTAGATACATTAGTCATTTAATAAAAAAAATTATTTAATATGTGAATCATTCAACGACGTCAACGGAGAGAGGAAAGGGAACAACAAGAGGATATGGAAGACCGTTATAACATGATTCAGCAGTGGGAGGCATGGGAGAGGGAGATACTTTTGTACCCTCACCCTATTGCTGCACCCACTTGGTTGCTCTTTGATGCAGGGGCATTAGACACTAGCCAACAATGTAGGAGTTTTGTCCACATGTTGTGGCTAGGAGGGTTTGAAAACAGTCGAATTATCACGGCTAGGAGTCAATACCTTAGTTGATTGTATTATTAGATCAGTTAGAATCGTAGAAGTTGAATAGATCAGTTAGTCTAGCTTTCATATTTCAGTTAGTTGAATTGTTTTAATTAGACTGTTGATTTCCTGAAACGGTCCTCTCAGAGGAACCGAAGAGTCATAGGTTTATGTATATAATTGTAAACCCTCGGATGTATGAGGGAGGACAAGAAGAAGAGAGGAGATTCTGCAATAAACTCTGTGTGTTACAATTGCTTCCAATTAAATAGTTTTTGTGCACATTTACCCTAGAATCATGTTGAATCCTTAATTGTCAAGAGGTTGTTTAATTGCGAAGTGATGAACTCTATGCATATGCATCTACTGAAACAAACCGTTGTATAGATTCTGCATGTCCCTGTCTATTGTTTCCCTCAATTTGCTCGAGTAGAGAAGCCTGTGAAATCGTGGTCATTAAATATGGTTAATGGTAATAGAATCCCGCTTAACACGGTAAGTTACAGTTGGTTGTCAACCGGATTCCGAACCTGAGTTAACAACCGGAGTACACAAAGGCGAACGCAAACCCCGACGCGAACCCTGGTTAGCCACTATTCAAAACCGCTAGCGGATTTGGGAAAGCGGATTGCCCATATCGCACCGCTTTTGGTGCGAAGGCGGTATTTCTGGGTCGAGGAGCAATTCCATAGAGAGTTTGACGCATAGCAAGGTGGACCCCTGGAAAACCACTGTCCAAGCGTGCCATCGCGCGTTAAACTTCGACGTTGGATGCCGAGCGATATGCGTACGAGCCGTCGATCTGGGCAAAGGCCATCAGACGGTCTTCGTTTGACGGAGATGCACGAAGTTTAAACAAGGTACGACACGCGCATTTGATTGGGCCATTGACATATATGTGGGGCCGGCTGAAGATCTATTATAACGCCGGTTAGTTATAAGGTGTCGGGATATTATATAAGGCGCAGAGATTTATTTAAATTACAAAGGTTCGTTATAAAGCCAATATTAATATATAACGCGCGAAGGTATAACTTTGATTATAAAGTTGGAAATAAGATATAAGCCGGGAGATACCATTTGATATTCAAAGCTGTTGAATATAGTTATTTATCAATTTTCTCCAAAATTGATAAATAAAATTGCCAAGGAATTGTAAGTGGACCATGTGGAGCCAAAGAACAAGGGCACAGAGGAAGGGAGCTGACTTTCAGCTGTGTGACTGCGTCACTCTTAAGGGAGGTAGGCCTCCTTAAGTTATTGAGGAGACTTCATCCCTGAAGGGGCACAATGGCTTATTGGGATCGTTGATCTACAAGTGGGATGCCCACCGACAAGATTTTTGGGTCAGTCCTAACCAGTGATACGAGCCCACTAAGGAGGAAATTTATTTTATTACTGGCTTATCTAGGAGAGGACAGGATTTTCCCCAGTTCCCAGATGTCCTTGTTTGTTATGCAGCAAGGAGTTAGTTGGTGTACTCCTAGAGATACATTAGGGACGATATACTTTCTCCTACAGATTTTCAGGTAAACGATGGTTAGTTACGCACTGCTTCATTTGGTCCAGAGGAGGTGAGGTGCCTCTCACTACTACTGACAACCATTGCACACTATACTAGTGATGAGAAACACATTATTTTCCTGCTTTTATTTTATGTTGATTCTTTATTCAAGACGCCACGACTTGTGAGATGGTTTACCATTTTTGCGGCAATTTTCTATAGCATTAGATAGATGTCATTCTCAGGAACGTGGGAGGTTTACCTTCCCTTTTGCTTCAAAGTTATTTTGTTTATTTTTTGAGAGATTTACGAAGACAAGGCCTACTTTTTTCCGACAGCCTCATAGGCCGATGTTATATGTACAGATGTAGATGTGGGGCCAGATGATGCCCAGGAGGGGCCTGTCTGACTATCAGGCCAAGATATATAGTGATGCATTGGAGCTACTAGAAAATGTTGATGATCACATGTTCATGATGGTGCCATGTATGTATGCGGGTTTGGATTAGCGAGGGTGTACCAACATCTTCTTCACATAGGATGAGCCATTGGATGCGAGAGGTAATATTAGTGTTTTATTTAAATTAATATAGTTTCATTTTATTGTCTTAATTAATTAATTAGAATAAAATTTAATCTAACATGTTCTTTAACTTGTTTTATTAATTTTTTTATGAAATTGTCTAATTATTGTTGTGTACTTTATATTTTGTAGATATTGGCACATTCGCTCGGGACATGATTCCTCCCCCACGGGATGATCCTGAAGATCATGACGAGGAGATGGCGGAGGCTGTGGATTAGGGTGAAAGACTCGACCCTCACGTGCAGAAACCTGCGGGGATGCGGCGTAGAGCGGACATTCGATTCAGGATGGAGTTGGGCGATCGACTGTGACGACGCCTAGTTGATGAGGGAGCCCACCCTGCTATGATCAAAGAGATACATGCTAATCGTAGGCTCATAGAGCTCTAGAGAGACATGCCCCACGATATAATGACCCTTATGCGTCATATGGTTGGAGCTTCCAAGCTACTGGTGGCTAGGAGGGATAAGCATCGTGGAGATGCACAACATAGCATCTCATTAGATGATCATGATCACGAGGCGAGTGATAATCATTCTAGTACTACACCTCCTTCTCCTTCACCTCATGCCAAAGATGAGCAACCAACATCGAGTCCTAATCAGCAGGCATCTTCTAAGCAGGCACCATCTCACCAGGCACCTAGTCTTGAGCAGACATGGTCATCAACTGAGCAGGTAGGTCCATCTGAGTAGAAATCATCCACTAAGTAGGTTGCACCATCGACTCATCAATAGGCACCTCCTGAGTAGACACCATCTAATGATCAACAGGCACCTCCTGAGCAGGCACGTCATCCATCTGAGCATGATGTTGCACCATCGACTAAGCCGACCTTGAGTACTAGTTATAGTATTGATGTAGTACCACCAGATATTTGACATTTATATGCAGTTTTATTACAGTTGTATATTTTTGACATTATATATATATATATATATATATATATATATATATATATATATATATATATATATATATATATATATATATATAGTGCATGCATTTTATGTCCATGTTGATGTACTTAATTTACATGTTGGTGTTCATCATGATGCGTATATTATTAGGTCATGCTAGATATGTTCATTTAATGTGCTTGCAGATAGATGTGTATGTGATAGCAGTTATTTGACATGAGATGTATATTTGATTGTCGTGTTTTGATGATGTTATACAATGATTGTGTTTTGTTAGATGATCATGATGACGATGATTAGATGATGTTAGCGGATTTGAATGTGTATTTTAGAATATGATGTTTGTACGATGGTTATCATGATCGCGATGTTTATTTTTAATATTAAATCATGATACTTATTAAATATTATATATTGGTAATTGTAATTGTAATTGTATGTATCGTGATTTTAATTATAATGTTAATTGCAATTGTATGTAAAATTGTAATTGTAATTGTATGTAAAATTGTAAAATTGTAAAATTGTGATTGTGATTGTAATTTTAATTGTAATTGTATGTAAAATATTTGTAAAATTGTAATTGTAATTGTATTGCGAAATTGTAATTTTAATTGTATGTATTGTCATGATTCAATTTTATTAAAATTGTAAAATTTGTAAATTTGTAAAATTGTAATTGTAATTGTATGCATCGTGATCGTAATTGTAATTGTATGTAAAATTGTAAAATTGTATTTGTATTTGTAATTGTAATTTTTATTGTAATTGTATGTAAAATATTTATAAAATTGTAATTGTATTGTGAAATTGAAATTGTAATTGTAACTGTATTGTAATATTGTAATTGTAATTGTATGTATTGTATTGATTCAATTTTATTAAAATTGTAAAATTTGTAAATTTGTAAATTAATTGTCAATTTTGAACCATAACTACCGTAAGTAAAATGTATACCGTACATATTGTTAAATTACCATAATTGTAAAATTGTAAAATTGTAAATTTGTATGAATATAAATAATTGTAAAATAATAAATGTAGAATAATATGAATTTTTGTAACATAATAAATTTTATAAAATAATGCAAATAAATTCATGTTTAGAATTATCATTATTTTATAACGATCTTACATACCAAAAATAACAGTATACATTAATACATTTTTATAAATTTTGAAGATAACATTCACATACATACATACATACACACACACACAAAAACATATATATATATATATATATATATATATATATATATATATATATATATATATATATATAGGGTGCATTTATTTAAGTAATGATATAGTGAAAAACTATTTAAAGCAATCATGTAGTTGTATTATTTTAGGATTTGACATAAAAAAAGAACTTGATATAGTGCATTGTTTTCGAGATCAACATAATTACAAATTATCAAGTGAAATGACTTTAACATTAACACAATGAAAACCAATTAATTCAAAATACATATTATAATTTTTTGAAAAAAAGAGTATTAGTTATAAGGTTAAGTCATCTTCTTTATAGAAACCCATCTTAAATAATATAATGATGAAATATGTTTTGATCTAGGGTCATGTCTCAATACGAACTACCAATCCCTATCCAACACATCTGGGTAAAATACCTGGTTGCAGTGTTTGGGGAAAACATAAGGCTCCGTAGCTTCATCCCACATCTTTCTAGAGTTGATACATATCATCCTACTATCACGATCTTCCTTTACATTATTCCGATCAAAGGTGTCCCACCACTTGAACCTAAAAATAACACATTGGAAAGAAGACAAGTCCACTTCAATGATCTCTTGTATCTTTCTGAAGTAACCTAACGTCCCTTGCACTAGGTTTTGATCACGGTGGCTAGTTCGACTAGATTGATCAAACTCGACTTCCACTCCACAGTCTTGTGTCATGTGTCCATCATCGAAATTTTTAGTGTTAAAATGGTGTCCATATGCCCACATAGATGGGAACAAATGCACCTATAAAAAGGTTAAAAAATCATAGTGTCATGTATCTAATAACCCAACAGTTAAAATATAAAATATAGATGTTAAGTTTCAAAGGTGCATTATTAAGTTTAAAATCTACATAAATAGATTATTACTGAGTTGTTATACCCAATCCCTACCTTTAACGCATCCTCTTCAGCACGCGGGTAACGACTGGTTGCACCGTATTTCTCTCTGACTTGGTCAACAACCCAACTGTAGGGCATATAATTGGAATATTTTATTTTAAATGATCAGGATAAGGCACACTTCTACCATTCAACCGTCTGAATTATTTCCTATCACTATCCCATTTCATCCTCTTTTGTTCGTATAATGCGACCCACGGTTGTGTGATTTCAGAAACATAAAGAATGAATTTATTTATTGCTTCAATTTCTACATTTAATGATGAAATCAAAATAACATATAGTACATATGAGATCAAAATATGCATTATATCAAATTTCAACGTGAATATTTACTTTGTGTAAATTTGAAAAATTATAAGTCGCTTACTTTTTATCAAGCGCCTTTTTCCATTCATTTGGAGAAGCTACCCTTCTCTTTTGTCTTCATCCCTTTCATCATCCCAAATCACCGCACCTAGTCTGTTGTCGATCTGATTTATGTACTCACTGGCATAGTAGAAATACTCATACGATATGTACCCCTCTGCCATAGACCCCTCGGGCTTTTCCCTTTGTCGAACAAAAACTTTCAATTTCTTCATGTACCTCTAAGAAGAACATCCATTGACAAGAAACCACCCCAACTAATTCAACCTCATCTACTAGGTGGATTAGAAGATAAACTTGCAAGTCCATGAAACTCGATGACAGTTCCTTCTCAAACATACAAACAATCTCAACTATCTCTTGATGCCACCATGGAATGCTAGCCACATGAATCTCCTTTGACGTGATCCAACGTACAAATGCAAATAATTTAGATATGGCATGCCCCGGGTCTTGAGGGAAGTCATGTTTCACACACCCACGCAAAAACAAAAGATAATAACACTGCAAATTTATAAACACATGCAAAATATAAAAAATTAGTTTTGTTTTATGATCCCATGGGATAAAATTTATTAATATAACCAAATAATAAAATCATGCTTTTGCCATTATACGTACTCTTAGAAGATTCAAATGGTCATGAAAATTCATCGCCGACAAATGGTCTTCCACGGTGAAGCAGCAATGTACTGAAGACCGATATGAAGATGGCACCCCCACACCCATTATAACTTCCTTTGCTAAAGAAAGATCATCTTTTTTTAAAAAATCCATGGGACATCACCTTATTTTAAATATCAATTAGAGGGACCAACCTTTGATCCTGTACTTTCTAATTGTCTTGGCCAATGTTTCTTTTTATTTTTTGAAGTAATAATATATTTCCTAACAATCAATCTATCACTGTTTCTATGATATGTGCCTCCATAAAGAAGATGAAACATTTTTAAATATATGCATGGGATCTAATAAGTGGGTAATCTTAAGATGCTCCCAATGGGAGGTTATAAAAAATATATTTCCTTTTCATCCCAATGGGAAATTTCTCAACATAGGTGTCGAAGAATTTTGGATCATCGAACATAGGCTCCCCATTTGAATCAAAAATTTCTATGGACTCCTTCTCCTTCTCTCTCTCATATGCTATAAGCCATTCAATTGGTTTCGTTATTGAAGGCTTTTAGGTTCTCTCTCATTTACCATTGAAAGCGGATGTTGCTCTTCTGTAAGGGTGTTCTTCTAGGAGGAATACCCTAGAGCAGTCATACACTAGCTTTCATAGGTCGTTGGACGATCTAGATTTCATAGAAGGTCCACAACATTTCCATCCATAATACCCTTTTGTTACAAGACCTGCGAAATTATTGTATACAATATGCATGGCACATTAAATAATATCATGAAGATCATAATGATTACAATGAATTAAATAATTAATATGCAAAGAATAGTGTTACGTATATTAAAAAATCAATAAACATATAATTTACCAGAGAAAACTCCTATGCCTATATAATCATGTGTCATGTAAGCAAAAATGCCATACAACGTAAAACTCCTCTCTGCTATGATGGGTCTTGATACATAGTATACATTTATCCCATCCCATAATTCCTTCAATTCATCTACCAATGGTTGTAAGTAGACATCCATATTCTTCAATTGTCTTCTACCAGGGACTATGAGATCCAACATAAGATGTTCATTCTTCATGGAAAACCATGAGGGGATATTGTTATTTATCACTACTATAGGCCAAACAGAATAGTTGGTGTTCTGGAGGGAATATGGGTTGATGCCATACATGGATATGTTGAGTTGTAGACTTCGTACTTCATCCTTAATTTTTTCAGGCCATGTATCCTCTACATGCTTCACAGCCATTGAATTTGTTGGGATTCACATAAATCCCAACTCAGTTCTGTGCGAGGCATTCCTTCCCTGCAACATAGCTAATTCTTTGTAACGAAAGAGCCTTTGAATCATTGGGATTATAGGCATGTGCATCAATATCTTAAAAGGAGGACCATGCGATTTAACATGATGTTGTAAATTAATCTTTTCAAAATTCTTTTGAAATTGGGCCATCTTTGATTTCATTTGCTCACTACAGTTAGATCCCTTCATTTTTCATTTATCATACCTGTCATGCCCAATTTTTAGACATATCTCTTTTTTTTGCATATTCTCCTCTTTATAGAAGAAAATCATTTGGACAAGCATGATATTATATATATTCAACACCTAACATTTTTAACAATTTCTTTGCCTCTTCGAAACTACTGGGCAAGACATTATCACTCGGAAGAACCTTATCCTTAAATAACCTGTATTTTGTCATGGACAATATTAAATGTACATTAATGCCAATAATTATTAACATTAATAAAATTTACCATTTGTAATGTTGATTGTGTGACAAGATTTCTCAAAATATAAGGGACTTGATGGTCAATTACATCAAAATTTCTGAGAAACACACATTTGACAAGCCAAGCTTTGCTTTCAAGCTGTACAGTAACATTGTTGTCCCCAACTGGATAGACTTTGACTAACTTCCAGGTCCAAATAGAGGGGTGGTGGAAGCAAATTTAAGGCTTTCGAAAAAGGTATCAGCGATATGAGCATCATCCCCTAGATGATCATCGTTCTGGAATACATCTAACAACATTGTCTCCATGGCAGTTGTATCCCTTAAGTAATCATACATACCAACCTCTATTTGATTACATCCATTGCCATCTTGTGAAGAACTACTATTTCTGTCGTCATTCCTAATTGGTGAATCCGAACATAGTGGGAATTGAATAGGTGGTCGATTCAACCATTCTTGGTATTTTTCCTCTTCAAGGTTTTCTCTTAATTCAACCTTCTCTTGATTTTACATTGTCGTGGGGTGCAATGGAAGATGGTAGGTAGGTCAGTCATCATCACTAGAATCCTAATAATTTCAAAAAATATATTTGAACATGATTAGTACAAAATAAATGATATCAATTAGTAAGCATGTCAATGCATGATTAATTGGTTTGACGTTGAAATAGTTAAATTATACCAAAAAAATATTATTACCATCATTTTCCCAGGATTGTGGCTAGAAGATGTCATATTACAATTGGTAGGGTGAAGCGGCTGTCCATTTTCATCTACCAGCTGTGCCTTGCAGTATGCTGCTCCTGATAAGAGCTTCCACGTTTTGGAATTGTTTGAATATTTTGTGCATCTGAACTCGATTATGAATCTGCATGAACCTACAAATTTGTATACATTAATTTTATTCAGCTAATTGACATGGATAAAAAAATAAATTCAATTAGATAATGAAAATATAAATAAAATCCGAAGTAGTTACGTCTGAAGAAATTTGCGATGGAATTTGAGAAATATTACAGAACGAGCTAGATTTTGAAGAATTGTCCATTAGATATAATTATGAGATTCTATCCTTGAATTTGAGAAAAATCAACAATAAATTTAAGTGTACATACCTAAAATTAATTTCGGTGCCTTAAAAAAAGAGTTATTGTTATCGGTGCTAATGTACTGTTACTCGCACCGGTGCGGTTTTATTACCAGATGCACCGGTGTTGTTAGTTAACAAACACACCGAATATCGGGAAAAAAAACACAACTTTATTTTTTTGAAGTGAAAAAAGAGGTAAATTGAAAAATGAGTGAAAATTGATTTTCGGAAATATAATTTCATAAAAAATTTCTTTAAATAGTAAAATCTATTCATTATTTCATTATTTTTGCAAAAAATTTCAGGGAGGGATTTGCACGAGAGACATACCTAGAGAAAGAGAGCACGAGAGCATTGTGGAGCAACAAAATACTTTCGAACAACAACACTATTGAGAGAATCAAAATTTGAAACATCTGGTGATTTACACAAAAACCCTGTAGTATAGTGAAATTGTTAAATTTTACTGTAATAATTATTTTTTTTTACAATTTCTGTTAGATTTAATACATGCATAGAAAAAAATTTAAATTTTACTATGCATTTTACTAATAAAATCATTGAAAATCTCTATTCCTATTTACATTTAATTAAAGTTCAGAAAAAAAAAAAACAAAAAAATCCATTCTTATGTTAAACCCTTGCTTCTTCTTGTTTATGTGCCTTCACAATTAGGGCTTCTCATTTTAGATTTATAGGATTTTTATTACTATATAGATAGGCGTACGCCATCTAATTCGCCAGACCACTTGCAGATTCGGATCCCAATCCCTGTTGGCCCTTGGATGATTTTTGAAAAAACTTCTTTTATTAATTGGTGCACACTTTTTAAAATAGCGCATCGATGCCTGATTGTAGTATAGCGCACCGGGCGCACATTGACAAAAAACACTGTTTGATAAAACAATTTTTTACTAATAATGTTTATGTTAACGGTGCTCTGGTATTAATATAAAGCACCAGGTCTCTTGTTGACAAAGAGCACCATACCGTGTTTCTATTGTATTGGCGGTGTGTTTATAAGAACCTACCACGCTGTGTTTGGTGCATAAGTTGCAAAAGTCGCACCGTTTTCTTCATTTTTTTTTTTTTTTTAAACTTGAAAGTATGTGATTTATTTATTAAATATATTAATGAATGGTAAATGTTTTATATTGATAAAGAGATGGTTGACAAGAGTTCAAGTAACAAAAATACTGATAGCACATCCAGAAAAAAAGGCAAGTTATTTGTAAATTCTTTACAAAAAATATTATTTTTGAACTATATGTAAGTTTAAATAATATGTATTGTTTAGTGTGTATCACGCAGAGCCATAAAATGACGAAGCTCGATAAGATTATTTCTAATCTAAGACCATAAGAACATAAAATCTTGATGGAAAAATTGCAGAAGGATGAATTGGGTGAATGAAAAAATACTATCGATCCAATATGAGTTTCTTTTTTGAATTTTCATCAATAAAATACTTAGAAATATTAGATAACATGTTCAAACAATCTATTAATTCAGATATATTTAATTTTCTACAAGGACCAACAATGAAGAAAAGGAATTTTGTTCTAAGAAAAGTGAAGAAAAAATAGAACATGCAAATGAAAATGAATTTCTCCTTAGCTCATTTGGAGTGGTGCCAGAGGTTAACGAAAAGGGGAAAATCTTTTACAAAACTTTGAGGGATCTAGTGGAACAAATGTTTAGACATTCTTTCCACTTACAATACAAAAATCAATCCAATGATTCCAAGAACCAAATTTTATTTAAACTACAGGAAGAGTTTCTAGAGAATTGGTCAATGAGAGATGTCAGAATTTTACTAGCAAAAACGTACAACTACCAAAAATAATGATTGAAAAAGTAATATTCCTTTAATTTTTTTTCTAGAATTATATGTATATATTACTACAAAACAATCATTTATAAATATGCCTTTTTTTATATTTAATTTTCATATATAAATATAAAAATTAAATAGTTTATTTTCATGTTACATTTTCAGGAAGATTATGAAAATCTCCAAGGATGAACGAGCTGATATCAGAAATATGCCAGTAGGAATGTCCAAAAAGGTGTACAAGGAGATGGGCAAAGAAACAGACATAATTGCATCACACGAGGAGTCATCTCAACACCAATGTGCTTCAAATGTAATATGTAATCATTGAATTTTTCGATTAGGTACAATAAATAAATACTTTAACATTAAATTTTAATTTTCAAGTATTTTCTTGCAGAAAAGAAAAGAAAATGGAACCCATTCAACACATAAAACAAGACGACAAGGAAGAAAAGGGTTGATATCTATGTTTGTGAGAAATTGTTACTTCCTTATAACAACTTAACTAGATTTCATTTTTGTATATTTTAAGTTGTTTTAAAACAATCATCATTGAATGTATTCAAACAGGTGCTAACATACAAATAAGAATCATCAGAAGAATTGATTGACATTGGGTTAAATATGGGTTGTCAGTATATGTTGGCATATCATAAATTAATTGTGGAAATTGTAAGCATTTATCTTGTTTTACTTAGCTCCGTCTATAATTAATAGAACCAAAAAATATTTTATATTAAATCTATGATTTGTTATGAGGTATAAAACTTGCAGGAAAGAAAGTATGGAATTGTGCTAACAAATGAATTGTTGAAAGATAGCATGAAATTTGGTTTTGAAAGAATGTGTATAGTTCACGAGTCAATTCTTGCTATGGTACATTTCTTTTCGATTTACATTGATGTATATTATTTAACATTGCAATTTTCATTATTCTCACTAATGTATATACATTCATTACACTCTATTTTTATGTTTTTAGATGGAACTTGATGAATAAGAAAACAATCAACAGAATGAACGAAAAATTCCTCCAAATAACCCAAGTCAATGGAAGTAGCCTGAGAAGTAACAATAGTTCCAATGAAGAATGATGATGAATATGTTTAGATATCAAAGCAAGGCGTTGTATTTTTTGAAATATTTGTCTATAAAATCAAACATTTTGTTTAATGTAATGGACATAATGTCCCAATTGAAAGACAAAGGGATACCAATAACTGTCCCATTTTGTATGAAAAAGAGTGTCTTATTCATATATATATGTGTGTGTGTGTCTATATATACATTTTAATTTATTCTATTTCATTCTCCATTGTCGCTGTGAAATGTTACACCACTGATTAAATATATGGATGATTATATATTATAATGAAGAGATGAGAAATCTGATGATATGATATAAAAAATTCATCCAAACATCACATTCAAATGCACTAATAAAAATTTAATTGATATGAATATTGTTATAAGATATGTGTTGACTTTTGATGAATAATGAATTTTAAAAAATCATAATAATTGCACTGTCACAGGTCGATGTTTCTAAAAAATAGAAAATGAACTACGATGTGTGTTAATTACCGTGCACCGGTGTGTTTCTATGACCTATGGGCACCGCACCAAATACCAATACCAATTAGAACGTTTGGCGTGCTTTATTGATGACTACCACCCGGGCGGACTAATAGTCGTTGCATGCACCAGTATGGTTTGCCTTTTTTTGTTTTTGGTAAGTCAGGCTATTCTATTAATTCGGAAAAATAGAAATTACATATGTGATAGGTGGGGTTGGAAAGTTGTGCTTAGCCAATCCTAGCCTTAGTTACTCGGTTTTGGGGCTACCTCAGAGGAGGAATCCAGCCAGAACAAAACTTAAGACAAAAATTTACATTATGCATAGTAGCGCTGATGTATCTAAGTAACAAAAAATATGCAGAAGCAAAAAATCATTAATGGCAAACTTGAAAAAAAACATGGAAGAGCTATGTAGCTGCGCAGGCCTCAATATTTGTCTTCATCATCGCTGTTGGGGACCTCCTCCTCAATGGGGCAAGCAGGTGCCTGCACTGTCGCTTCCTCTGAATCTTCCACTGAATGCCTAGATTTGTGGACCGGTGCATAGAGGATGGGGGACTTCAGATCTACACCGTCAGGGACACGCGTCCATTTTCCATCAGATTCCATCACCCAGACATCTGAATCATCATCTTCCTTCTCCTGAACCGGCAACGGGTCAGTCTTATGGGGTTGGGGGTGCATTTGGAGAGTGATGGTGGACTTCCATGGGTCGTGCCTACCTCTTTGTGCAGCATGCCCAGGGGCTGCTTCCTCCTTCTCGGGGTCGGGGATCTGATGAGAAAACGTGCTGGAGGAGGATCCTTCCATTGACTCCAGTCGATTGTCCTCGGCACGGTGACACCTCATATTGTTCTATAGCAAAGTATGGGGGCCATTGTGCAGTAAGGTAGAGGGGAGATGGCAAGGGAGGGATACGCAGCATGGGGCAAGCAACGTTAGGGATCGGGGGGTCGGAAGGGCTAGGGAAGAGGTGCGTATAATGGGATGTTGCAGCCCAAAGGGGTTTGCGTGGCGCAGCGCTAAGAATAGGGATTTGCAACCATGTGAAATCACAGAAGTGTTAGAGCAGAGATAAAAAAATGAAAGGCAGAGGGAAAATACTGTGGGTTACTCAGGGTTGATATCTCATCCTTTTAAAGGGGATTGGACACATGCGAGGAGGATGGAAATGAGTAAGCCTCATATGCAGCTGCATGCCATGATTGATCACCTGAGGAAGCTCGAGGGAAGGGGGATGGATGCTATACGGGTTAATCATGATAATCATTTATGGTGATAGATATGAAAGGGTGCCTTAGAAAGGGTCATGCAGTTCCCAGTGTCTCATCATCATACATGATTCTGATAGTCTCGTGTATATGGATAACGGTTTGAGGATCCACAACAGGCGAGGCTATGCGCAGAAGATCTCCATCCTCTGGGGTGTGTGAGATATGATTGTCATTTGTGTCAGTTTTGTCACCTGCATCTGGGGGGAGAAGATCCTTATGAATGAGAGTGTGACATTCTTGTTTGAGTGATTCCTCCTAAACCTATGTTAGGGTAGAGTGATGCAGCTCACAGCTGCTTTCCACCCCTTTGCTCGCAAGGAGATCTGCCACGGAGTTTTCCTTCCTGTGCACGTGGCCAAAATTAATGTCTTTGTGGTTGTGTATCAATTGTTCCAGAACCTTGAGCTTATGGGCAAGCCTCCAACTTTTGGATACCTTTGAGGACGCCGACCCTTGGAGGATTTTTGTGGCTGCCACAGTTATGACTTGCGAGTCTCCCTCCATTTCCAGGGGTAAGTAATGAAACTTGATTGAAATTTGAATAAACTGTATAAGCCCCTCAAACTCCACAGAATTATTGTTGTCCCAACCTATGTTACCATAGTAAATCCATACACTAGTACATTTGGCGGAAATTCCGACACTTGGTTCCGACACTTTTGACCAAATTTCGGAAATTTCCCCATATTTTTTCAACCTTTTCAAATCCCGCCCGAAACCATCTCTATACCGACGTTTAGAGACAAGTGTCACAATACCGACACTTAGACAAAGTTTCGCAATTGCAACACTTTGGAGGAATCCGTCGCAATACCGACACTACGCCCCAAAGCGTTGCTATTGCGACAGATTCTTCCAAACGTCGCAATTGCGACACTTTTGTCTAAGTGTCGTAATTGCGACGTTTGGAAGAATCCGTCACAATAGCGACGCTTTGGGGCTGTCGCAATAATGACACTTATATACTATTACTCTTTGTTAAGTCAAAAGCATCGCTATTGCGACAAATTCTTCCAAACGTCGCAATTGCGACACTTTGTCTAAGTGTCGCAATTGCGATGTTTGGAAGAATCCATCACAATAGCGACGCTTTGGGGCTGTCGCAATAACGACACTTATATGCTATTACTCTTTGTTAAGTCAAAAGTTTTAATTCATTTCCCTATTCAAAAATTAAATTTCAAATATCAAAAGTTTTAATTCATTTCCCTTCGATTGCATGGTTTGTCCAGGAAAGGAGGGAGGATTCACAACAAAAACCCTGTCTATCACATGCACAGCCGTGGAACCATATTCTGCAACCCCATGAACAGGATTCTCAGATCCAGTGCAGGATGAAGGTCGCGTGTTCAATTTCGCTGTAAGGCCAGTGACTTTGCCCGCAAATGTTATAAAAAAAGCTCAAGTAGAGCTCTCTCAACTGGAGGGGCTCAGGGATGAGATAACTTGGATTGCAGATACCGTTTTCATTGTTGAACTCCGCTACTACTAGAACTGGAAGATTAGATGATCAGTTCGTGGGCAGCACAGTTACTCTGGCATGGCTCAAGTAAGGTTAAATTCCTTTTCTGTTTTCGCAAAGTTTCCTCTGTTGTGGAAAATGTAATTATATTAATTTTTTTCCATCGATATACGAATTGGATCTAATTAGATGTAAACCCTTGCTACAGTGGTTATTCGAATGGGTTAAAATGTGCATTGTTATTTGTTTCTTTTGAAATACATGCATTACCACTACGCGAGATCTTTGCATTAATTTCGAAATGTTGAGATCTTTGCATTGATGTTGCCTTTGCTTGGTGGTGTCTCTGAGATTGAGCTGATCCAAAGGCAATGGATGTGCATCAGCGGTCGATTGCTCTTTTCTAGTACTGTAATCCAAATCCTCTAGCATGCAAACAGGTGTCGCAACAATTATATCTAGGATTGATCGTTTTTTTCTCACCTTCACTTTAGGCTTGGAAAAATTTGTTCCAGATTTTTTAGCATTTGACTCACCTGATAGACAGTGATCTATGTGGGCATTTAAGGCTATATTGGATGTAGATAAGAAATATCTACAAACAGGACAAAAATTTGGTATCATGGCCTCTCGAAGAGATCCCGGATTCCCAAATTCTTCATTCTTCTTAGGATCTGCCTTGCTCTTCTCCAAAGTTTGGATCTGCCTTGTAGGCTCTTGCCTCTTCTACACTGCTTGAATTGGAGCACCTCCATTATGATATCAAATCATCCGCTACTATGAAATGACACAAGTCGCAGATGCTTTGATAGAATTTCCTTTTGGGCACTTCACCGCGAACCAAGTTTTAAAATGTCACAACCCACTTGATATTTATCCCTAGCAAAAGTGTCACATGTGAAGATTAGGCTTTTGATGAAGCGAATAACTTGGTAAAAAGAATTTTTGATTACTTATGTATTCGGCCCAACAATATAGATTTTGATGCACTATCATTTTTAACCATGTGATGAAGAACCATACAAAAAAATATGTTTTTAGTGAAATTTGAGTTCACAAGAATTGATGCCAGTCAAAATCTAGACCTTGCTCCCAGCTTACTGGTAAAAGGCGGTACTCATATTTCATGCAAGTAATGGAATGCCTTTTTCGTTGTTTTATCTCGTCTTATTCGAACTTCCAAGTCTAGCATCAATGATTGTCTTATGCTTCAAAAAAAAGGTATTATGCTTTAGAGAAGTGTATCTACTTCTTATTATACTTCTTAACTTCCAAGTCTAGCATCCATGATTATTTTATGCTTCACACATAATCTAGTTTTCATTATACTCCTTGAAACATTTTTTATTAGTTGAATGAGACAAAATTAAAAGGAGTAAGATAATATATTAGCAAAAGGATTTCTGTCACAAATCTAAGATTCTTATAGGAATTCAGTGGAAATTTCAGGCATCACCTAAGTAATCTTAAGTGTCCGCAAATTTTGACATCCAGAGAGAAGTTTGTTACAAAATTAGGCAGCTCCTACTTGAAAACATGTTGATGTTGATGCGTAGCAATCTCCTTCATTTATAGCCATGTTGAGTCTTAAAATATATTAGTAAGGAGTATTATAGTAGTTCACACCTGTAATACTCACAAAGGGAACTCAGACAAACCATCATCGCTCCAAAACAGTGACTAAGATTTTCACAGTTGGTTTCTTCAGATTTATTGATGCCACAATATCATGTCTCTTTCAGATTACTTCAAATTCACCGAATGCTTTCAAGCGATTGTCATTATGAATTAGTCAAAACAGGTTTTAGCATACGACAAGGATTTATATGCACAGGATTTGGATAGTTTAACTACCACTTCGCACATTTCCAGGAGTTTATATGCCAAGAACTACTGCACTTTTAATTAGGCTGTTGGAAAATTTTGTTTCATATTTTGACATTATTAATGCCAACCCTGACTTGCGACTCTTCGAAATGAAGATTCAAACAGTTGAGTAATGTGGTTATTAAGGGACAAGAGTTAGATTATACATGTATCAAGGTAGGCTTGATCCAGATGAACTCCATTTGTAGATTACAGATGTCTATCAACACTTGTATCCTTCAATAGTGTAGTTTGCAATACCATCTTATTCAGTCTTTTGGTGTTCAAGAGTCAAGATCAATAAAAATGCATGAATCTTTCTCGGACTGCTTATATTGTCAAATCATCAACTCTAAACCTTTGAACACCATGCAAACAAAATTGAGCACCTGGTCATTGGATTAAAATTTCTCGCATGGCTACATTGTGTATAAGCTTATCTTACCCCAAACATCTCTCACAATCCCCCATAAATAGAAAACAATGGAAATGGTTTGCATCCCTCTTATTTGACAATTTCTAAGCTAACTTTATGGAACTGTTCTAGTTACCATAAACATATCTTGGTTCATTGGGGATCTTGGTTATAACGAATTTGATGTCTTTGCAGCCTTTAAATTTCTTAGAGCACATGGACTTGTGGTAAGTGTGTTTTTCATTTTCTAAAATGTTTTTTTAGAGGGGAAAAAACGAATAATATATCATCTAAAACTAGAATAAATGTGTAAAAGAAGCCCAAATTTATAGAGAGATTGAAAAGCATTGAGAGTAACATCTATCTTGCATCTCACTTTTTATCTAGAAAAAATATTCTTTGAATCAATTGATTTAGTCAAGCTATGGATAGGAGTGCCATTTTAGTCTATGTTTATTTGCAAAGATGTATGGTGTTTTCTACAGTCATCTTGTACTCTATGGCTCCTTTTTTCGTTTTGTTTTTGTAACTTGTTTCAATATTCTAAACTGATGGTTGTGATATATATTCAATTGTGCTTGATGGGTGCTAGATGAGGTTAGGCCTTCTAAGTTAAATCAGAATGATGTTATGTATTATTCTCTACTGATTTAGGTCTTAGTGCTAAAGAATATTTTTCATAACTCGGAAATGATTATGGAAAGGAATAGTGGAACAACGAATAATGATCAACATGAATGTATTTATTAAAGAGGTTTGTAAGAATATTGAAATGTGAGATGCACTTTTAGAGTGTTTGGTATATCAGCTTTTCAGAGATCTTGTGGATGTGTGTTTTCACAAATTTCCAACTGCTTTTTCTCCACAAAAGGTAGTGAAATGTGTTATTGAGCTATGTCAACAAGGTATAACACTCTTATATGTACTATACATTATGAAATACTGAAAATGAGGAAATTCAATAGCTGGTTAAAGATAGATATTTAATTTTAGTTAATAGTAGAGAAAGCCATGTAGTGTACTGTAATTATCTCTACTAGTGCATGCCTTGTTTCAATGGTGATGTTATATTTAGGATATATCATTATATAAGGCTTTTATCCTGTGGAGTCATACATCTACTTAATGCTGGATTTGCCAAATGACCTTGAATATCATAGTTTTGTTGTCCTATAGGATTCTGTGGGCTATATAGTATATATCCTAGATTGAGTCCTCCCAGTTGGATTAACTTACGTCTTGAAATCCTGAAGATGATAAATTTTGACACTTAAACCCATTTCTTAGATTTTTCACTTCGTTTGATTTTGAGTAGTCCTGCTCCTTCCCAGGTCTTAAAATCCTTGTGGATAGTCCTTGAAGATCAAACCAGTGTAAATACTCGGCACTTGATGAGGCCAGATGTTAAGAGTTTGACTTCAACTCTGCAAAAAATTGGAATTTGGCTAATACAAGTAGGGACCACTGAGTTTATTTTTATTGTTTGGGTTAATATAAATAAGGCACACTGAGTTTTTTGATGGGATTGCAAGTTAGATTCATTGACCTGTCAAAAAATCAGCAAGTACATGTGGGCCAGAGTTTGACTTGTGATTACTCTCAAGTCAATCTCATAGCTGTTGAGTCACACTTGTGGCCAGTGAGTTTGACTCTCTGCCAGATCAACTTGCCTCTTTTTTACAGGCCAAGATAGGTTTAACCTGTAAGTCTGGGTATAACTCGTTGATTTTTGTAATATTGGAGTAAACCCATATATGACTAACAACTCCTAGTTTTTTCCATGTGATTTCATCAAACCTAATCCCTCTTTGTGCTTCCAGTTCAGAAATCTAGCCATCTCAAAATTTCCATCCAAAACTTGAAACAAGTTGTAATTTTTTCAAATCCAACTTTTGGACAAGAAAATAGTAAAAATAGGCTTTCTTGGCACTCAAGAAACCAAAGGCATACATGTGCAGTTCAGATTTTTTCACTACACCATTGTTCTGTAGTCTGCACAGTTGCCCCAAGCTCTAAAAATCCATTTCTAATGCTATATTGCAGTCCCTTTAGAAGACTCGCCTTTCCCCTTCTTGAATCTCAAGAAATTGTTTATAATAGAAGCATTAAACTTGATTTTTGAAGTCTTTCTGGTCTGATTTATTAAAAGAATCATGGGTTCAAACTTTTTTGTTTTAGGTATTAGTCTGCAAAGGACTTGAGAGAGAATATTTTTTATGTGTGTGCATGACTAAGAGAAGTCCCTTATGAGAAGCTAATATTTGATGCAACTTATTGAAGGATTTATTGTGCTAGATGGAGTTAAGTGAATGCTTTCACTGATATATTTGCTACTCTATGCCAATTGGCTCATTTGGTCTCATATTTTCCAGCTTCCTTTACACATACTTCATATGTAAGAAGAGGTTGGACTTAGTCACTTGGAGGATCTACCTCATAGTATGATTGATTCAGCGAGATATTTGGTTAGAGGCTTGCGTATTTTACTTTTTTTTTGCATTCATGTTCAACTTGTTTTCTGTTTATTTTATTTTGGCATTAGGGACTGATTTGAGGGTCTCATTTTGATTTTAATACGTTCCTTTATGTTCACTATAAATTTCTTCTCAAATTTCTTGGCACAACAAGCCTAGATAATGGTTTTCTTTTGTTTTCTTTAAAATAACAGACTATGAGAGAAAATATTACTACATTTAGGGCCTGCTTTTATAATTCTAGTTAGTTTAGAAAAATGTAGGTAATTTTCCTTGCACCTAATTTCACTCGTCTTAGAGAGTTCTTGCTAGGAAAATTGATGCAATGAACTACAAAACTATTTAAGGGATATTGGGTTCATCTAATCAACTAGCAATTATAAGATTGAGACATCAGTACATAAGATCTACAAATTTTGGAGAAAGTTAAATTACAAAAGACAAGTTTCTTGGCAAGGTTGCTTTAGTGTTGTAATATGACCGTAAGAATATCCAAGGCGAAGTTTAGGAATAAGCTTTATGCTAAGTTTAGTTAGTCTCATTTTTGGGACAGATAAAATAATTAGACAATATTACCATTGAAGAATGGTTTCAACTCAATGAAAGTAGAATTCTGATCATAATCAGATATTTAATTCTTACTTGCATTTTCCATTGAGGAGGTTTTCCAAGTTGACTTGCTTTGATATGAGTTTCACAGACGTGTACATGTTGAAGATTTAAAAAAAAAGGTGCATTGGGGAATATTGAGAAATGGGACCAGACTATTAAATTCAGAATTCACTACTCTATTAATAGGTCGATTCAAGTGTTTGAGATTTATATATTGAATGGTTGGCAATATGTTCATTACTAGGATCAATACTAGTCATTTTTCAATAATTCACACTCTGGTCTAAAACTCTATCTCAACATTGTGCGAGTGTTCAGGTTGATGAAAGTAAGAAGTGAGATCATGATCAAATAGCTAGCTGCCAGTTACCATTTATGTTCTTCATTTGAGGGCTTTCCAGGTTTAGGCATCTATTGTTTGGAATTTATGAGACATGTATATCTTTGGATCTTGAAAAACTATGTTTTCAGGATGCCTAGTTATGTCTGGGTTCGTACCACTAAATTTTTGGTCTGAGTCTTAATTTTTGAAAAGGTGGTCATAGTTTAGTTTTACTTGTAACAAAAGTACTTTTTTTTTCTCATTTTTTTATATCTATATATGCATATTTTAGTGG
Source organism: Pinus albicaulis (assembly GCA_034641835.2). Lineage (NCBI taxonomy): Eukaryota > Viridiplantae > Streptophyta > Pinopsida > Pinales > Pinaceae > Pinus > Pinus albicaulis. Next base: position 1,385,752,330 of record CM076575.1, read on the forward strand.
AAATTAATTTTTACAAAGTCAACGTCAGACCACTTTTACTGGTTTTTAAAGTGCTTCCCTTGGTTCAAAAAGATGATTTTCCAGGCCGAAACTTGAAAGCTGGCATTCATATGTAAAATATGTGAAAACTGATATCTGCAAATGAAATCTATGCAGAGATCGGGCACACATCTGGGAAGGCAAAATCTTCATGGGGTAAAGAGGGCCACAGAGGCTAAGTAGTAGTACAATACCAGCCTACCCATGAGGGGTTGAAAGAAGCTGAGCGGCTTCATGAACACTTCAAAGCAAATGCTCGTGGTTGAGATGAATGGGATAGAGTTTATCCTTTTTGGAATGGTTTACCTGGATACGAGGGACTTGAAGAAGGTCCTGATTTTTTCAGACTTGACAAGGAAACAAACTAGAAAAAGAGAGTTTTGTATGGTTATCTAGCAGTTCATAGGGACGCGCATATGGTGCCAAAAAAGAAGAAACATAAATGGTGTGTGACCGTAGACAGGAAGGAAGTGAAAGCTGTAGCAGCTAGACAATTTGATTCACAGGCCCCTACATCAACGACAGCAGATGCTCAACTTGAACCATAGATTCCTGCGTCGGCTATGGCTGTTGCTGAATTTGAACTACGGGCCCCTACATTGACTATGGAAGCTGCTCAACTTGAACCACAAGATCCTCCATTGGTTGAGGCAGATGATCAACTTGAACCATAGGCTTCTACTTCGGCCATAGAAGCTTCTCCACTTGAACTACAGCCCCCAACATTGGCTATACCAGTTTCTCAACTTGAACCACAAGCCCCTGCATCAGGGGTAGGAGACGGGGAACTTGAACCACAGGCACCTGTATCAGCAATGGTAGATGCACATTTTGAACCACAGGCTGCTATATCAGTAATAGGAGATGCACATTTTGAACCACAGGCCCCTGCATCGGTGGTAGGTGCACAAGTTGAACATGTCCATGCATCAGCCATAGAAACTGCACAACTTGAACCACAGGCCCTTGCGTTAGCATTAGAAGCTTCACAACTTTATCCACAGTCCCCTCTATCGGTTGTAGAAGATGTGCAACTTGATCCACAAGTCCCTGCATTGGTGGTAGAGGCACAAGTTGAACATGTCCATGCATCAGCCATAGCAGCTGCAAAAATTGAACCACATGCCCTTGCATCAGCATTAAAAGCAGCACAACTTGATCCTCAAGCCCCTCTATCAACTGTAGAAGCTGTGCAACTTGATCCACAAGTCCCTGCATCGGTGGTAGAAGTTGTGCTACTTGATCCACAGGCCACTGCATTGGTGGTAGAAGTTGCAAAACTTGATCCACAGGTCCCTGCAATCGTTGGAGCGGCCACAACAGCTGCACTACTTGAACCACATGCCACTGAATCAAAAGTAGAAGCTGTGCAACTTGATCCACAGACCCCTCCATCTGTGATAGAAGCTGGGCAACTTGATTCACAGAACCCTGCATCTGTGGTAGAAGCTGCACAACTTGATCCACAGGTCCCTGCATTGGTAGTAAAAGCTGTGAAACTTGACCCACAAGTCCTTGAAGTGGTGGGAGCATCCATAGAAGTTATACAAAGTGAACCACAAGCCCCTGCATCAGCAGTAGAAGCAGTGCAACTTGATCCACTGGCCCCTAGATCTGTGGTAGAAGTCAGGAAACTTGATCCAAAGGCCCCTGAATTGGTGGTAGAAGCTGCACAACTTGATCCACATGTCCCTGTAATGGTGGGAGAAGTTGCAAAACTTGATCCACAGTCCTTTGCATTGTTGGGAGAAACTATGCAACTTGAACCACAGGGCCCTGAATCAGCTGTGCAACTTGAAGCAAATGTTACATTGGTTGTTGCAATTAACCTCTGCGATGATATATTTGAATATCAAATAAAAATTGTCTACTTTTGAATTCTTTTACTGAGCGTCTGTTTTGGATGGGTACGTAGTTGTGTTGAGATAATTGAAAATACCGGATTTGTGCAGAACTCTGTTTGCATCATCATGCACCTAGATGACAGAGGAGTCTCGTTCAAATAAAAGGAGGAACATTTCAGAACCTGGAGCAAGGTTGTTGAGCAAGCATAGCATAATAGTGAAATTGTAGTGAAGGAAGAGAGTAGAAGCCTCCCACATCAAAGTCACGAAGGCATATGAACACAACAATTAAATTGTTTTATAGATTGTGAATTGTAGTTAAGGCGGGTAGTGGGCAGCGATTAGAAAAGCTGAAGAGCAGTATTTGTTTGTTAAGGATCTATGAAGTTAACGTTTGTTGTAGATTCACGATTGCTGTTATCTAAACGCATAGTAGTATAAATTCAGGGATTTCATTTTTTTTTTAAATATAACTCGCCGTCGGTGTACCGACGCTTTGAAAGCATTGGTCTTTCAACGTCTTATAAATTTCGGCCTTTCGAAGCCTTGCGACACTCTTCATTGGTCTTGCGACGGTCAATTTTTTAAAAATATTTTAAATTTTCGTCGGTATTTTGACGTTCCTTCCTAGCATCGGTATTGCGACGCTTCTGAAAAGCATCGTTATTGCGACACCTCTGTAATAGCATCGGTATTGCAACACTTTCGCAAGACGTCGGTATTGCGACAATTTTGTAAGGCGTCGATATTGCGACACTTAGAGAAAGCGTCGGTATTGCGACACTTTAAGAGCATCAGTATTGTGACACTACGAAAGCGTCGGAACAAGTGTCGCTCTTCCGACACTTTATTGAAGTGTCAGAATTGCGACTCTAAGGCTAACCACGCTTTGTCCAGCCTCATACTGTCGCTCTTGCAACAACTATCTGTCGGAATAATGACACTTTGGCCTTCGAAAATTGGGCCAAATTTACTAGTGATAGAGGATTGCCTTGAGAGTTCCTGATAATGCCTCTGAATCTTGCATTTCTAGGATTGCCTTTGGATGCACCATCGAAGTTGCATTTGAAGAAGCCATTTGGGGGGGGATACCATTTTTCAGGGCTAGGAGTTCTACATGCACTTCTAGGATTGATATCCAGGGGGGTGTTTAGAGTCATTTTCCAATTGTGCCATATGTGGTGCTTTGCTGTAGAGGTGGGGAGGTCCTCCTTACTCCAAGCATATATGGCCAATGTTTCAGAGAGGTTACTGTGAATCCAGTCGCATAGCTTCTCTAATGTGGATTCCTTCTCTTTGAAGATGAGGTTGTTCCTTTCCTTCTAGATGTGCCAAATGAGGATGCCCGAAATGATCTGCTAGAGTCTATTCAGGAGAGTGTTGTTACAAGGATTTTCTGTCCAGCTGCTGATGTTGTTGATGATATTTCCCCTTACTCGGTTGGAATGAAGGCATAAGATTGTAATTCTATCCCACAAGAAATTAGCGGTGGGACATTGGTCCAATGAGTGGTCGATGGTTTCTAGGTTTTCCTGACATAAAGGGCACTAGGAGAGTCCTACAAACCCCCTCTTCAAAAGATTCTCCCATGTGAGGATGCGTTGTTTACTGAGTAGCCACAGGAAGGTGGATACCTTAGGCCAAAGATTGGCCCTCCGTATCTTTTTCAAGATGAGATCTATTGGGTCGGGGTTCTGCTAATGAAGTATGTTGTAAGCTTCCTTGGTCTAGTAGTTTCCACTAGGCATATGCCCCTAGCGGAGGATGTCAGGTCCTGTCTTTACTGTGATTTTTATTTTGGTGCTGAGATCCTCCCAGATGTCTGTATCGCCCTCGTTATTCCAGTTGTCTTGCCATCTGTTCGTGTGTAGCCATTGACTATATCCTTGGGAGGTGTCGTTCGTCCAGAAGTATTGTACATTCTATCTTTGGCTTCCTTGGAGAGCCGCACTCCATATAGGTCTGGGGAAGATGGAGAAAAGGCTTGGAATCTGTTGCCAGGAGTCCTCCCAGAATATTTCTTGGGTACCACTTCGTAGCTCCCAGAAGATGTGACTTTGTATCATCCTTTTTTGGCTACTTGGTGCTTTCCAAATTTGGGATCCGCCAAATTCTAAGTTGTACCGGATGAGGTCATCCTTAGGCTAGGAGTGTGCATACTTGGCCGCCCATAGGTTGGCCCATGGAGTGTTTGGGTTGGATACCCATTTCCACTAGATTTTATCTCCCATTATGTTATTATTATGCTCAGGATAGCGCAATGCAAATCCCCCCTAACTTTTAGGGGTACAAACATCCTTCCAGTTGAGTAAGGCCCATTTTTTTTTCTTTGGTGCCGCCCCATAGGAAATATCTTTGCAAGTTGCACATGGCCTTGAGGACGCATTTGGGAGCTGCCACGACTGAGAAGAGATATATGGGGAGAGACTACAAGACAGATTTAATGAGGACCAGGCGACTAGCAATATTGAGGGAGCGATGGGTCCAGTTGTATAACCGAGTTTCCATTTTGTCTAGCAGGGCTCGCCAGGAGGAGTGATTGATGGCAGAGTCAGTTAGAGGAGATCCTAGGTATCTGGAAGGCAGAGAACCAATGGAGAATCCAAGGATGCAGACAATGTTGCGCTGTGTGAGAGGGGGGGTATGAAAGAAAAATATCTGCGATTTTTTAGGGTTGACCTCTGTGCCAGAGGCTTTAGAGAAGGAGTCAAGAATAGATTTGAGGGAGTGGGCTTCATGGACTGAGGGGTAACCCATAATCATATTGTCATCCACAAATTTCTGGTGAGAGGAGGGGGGCATGTTGTGGAGGGGTAAACCAAGAAGGGCACTTGACTGGATGGAGATTTTGAGAAGGCGGCCTAATCCTTTAGCCATAATGATGAAGATAAATGGAGAGAGGGGGTCCCCTCGTCTGATGCCTCTCGAGCGATTAAAGGTAGCAGAGGGGATACCATTGACCAAAATGGAGAGAAAAGGGGAGGTGATGAGACTCATGATCTAGCAAACCTAGGTGTGGCTGAAGCCAAAGGCTATGAGAAATTTTTTGATGTATTCCCAACTGAGTTTATCAAAAGCTTTGGATTGGTCAATTTTGAGAAGCATGCCAGGATTTTTAGAGGTTTTGAGAGAGTGATGAATTCATGGGTTAAAATTATGCCATCAAGAATTTTCTTGCCTTCCACATAAACTGTTTTCTTCGGGGAGATAATTATGGGAAGGAGTTGCTTCAGCCTATTAGGAATAACTTTGGAGATAATTTTGCAAATGGCATTGCAGAGAGCTATGGGCCTATACTTGGCGAGGCCGCGTTGTCTTATTTTGGAACCAAAGTGATGAAGGTAGCATTTAGCACTGGTAGAAGCTAGTGGGTAGTGCGTGATTCCTCAACTACGTCCCAGACTTCGTTTTGAATGGTCTCCTAGAAAGAATGGAAGAAGTTAGTGGTAAATCCATCAGGTCTTGGAGATTTCCCTACCTTCAGGTGTAAGACTATTTGTTCCACCTCATCTAGAGTGTAGCTGCGAGCAACATCCTGTTGTGTTCATCCGTTATCAGCTTGGGAACGTGTTGAGTGGTTTCCCCAATAGCCTCATGCCTCTGGTGATTGGGTTCCTGCAGAATGTCCCTGAAGTGATTGCGTAGCTCCTCAGTGATGGCCTCTTGCATTTTCAGCCTTTCCCCAGTTTGTTTCTTGAGAACAATAATTTTGTTATGCATCCTATGCTGAATAGTGGAACGATGAAAGAATTTAGTGTTTATTTCTCCCTCTTTGAACCAGCTGATTCTTGATTTTTGTCTCCATAGAGATTCTTCTTGGTTCCGTCTTTATTCCATTTGAATAGTTAAAGTCTTCTCCTAACTTTCTGAATCGACTGAGCGTCCTTCCTGGATAATAGTCTGTTGCAAATTCTTCATTTTTTCCTCCAGTTCTTTCTGTTCTGTGAAGATATTGCCAAAGGTTGTTTTGTTCCAGACCTTCAGTTTCCCTTTGAGCAGTTTCGGTTTTGTCTGGAACTAGAGAATTTTAGTGCCTTGCAGGGGTACTAAGGTGGTCCACCATTTGGAAACCATATCCTTGAACCCTGGATTTCGGAACCAGCAATGTTCAAAGAAGAAAGGTTTAGGAGCATGCTTACCTAGTCTTGACCATTGAAGTTGTATCGGCCAATGGTCATAGCCTTCCGCAGGGATGATAGTAGAATCTATGTCACCCCCTAGCCAAATGAAGTATTATGTGATGAGAAATATATCTAATCTTGAAGCTATCTGATGGGAACCTCCTCTTTTATTGTTCCATGTGAAGATTCCATTGGAGGTTTGTAGATCGATGAGGTTGTTACCATGAATAAAGTTCTTGAATCCATTACTGTCCGAGTCTAGATGCATCCTTCCTCCTTTCTTTTCCTGAAGATTGGTTATCATATTGAAGTCTCCTCCGAGGAGCCATAGTGAAAGGGCTTGATGTTTATTGATTTCCGCTAGGTTGTCTAGGAGCACCAATTTTTGTTGGGTGTTTTGTGGAAAGTAGACATTTGTGAGCATACCACGGATATCCGTGCCAATCAGGTGAAAGTTGGCTTGAAAGAAGTGTCTGTTAGCATGAAATTTCTCTAAGGAGATGATTTGGGGGTTCCAAATGATTGCCAGGCCTCTAGATGCCCCGTTGGCAACAACCTCTATTGTATTGCTACCTTTCCATATTTTTTTGAAATTTGTATCCAGAGTGGAGCTGGAATATTTGGTTTCTTGCATGTAGAATATTGCAGGGCGTTCCTCAGTAATCCTTTTCTTTATTTTCCTATGCTTCGTGGGGCTGTTGAGCCCTCTTATGTTCCAGGAGATGATCTTCATGGGATAGGATTGGTGGTATAGGCGAAGAATCTAGTTAGCTTGGGGAATCGCCTGAAATCCACCATTTCTTTCCCTATTTCTATGGTTCTTTGCAGAGTTATTTTCCTGCCCCTTTTGCAGGATGCTTTGGTGAAGTATTTGGTGTTAATGTTCATGCCCCCTGGATACCCAGAGATGGGAGCCACTGTGCTCTAGCTAGGATTTCTTCCATCTTTTTGACTTGTTGCTCCGGGATAGATTTGAAGTCTTTATTATTGCAGGCATCCTCTAACCCTATAAGATCTAGGCCTTCCAGATCAATGCTTTCTGGTTCTTCCTCCATGGCTTTTGGGATGAACTTCATGATGTGTTCTTTGCCCTTAAACGTTTTTTTATCCTCTATGGAGTTTGTAGTTGGGGGTTTTAGGAAGGTCTCAAGGGGGACCTTGTCCTGTTGAGCCTTTTAGGGATGGGCCTGCTCCGTGGAGGTATGTGCGACTTTGATGAATGGTTCATTTTCATTTTCATTTAATTTGTTTAAGGTAGCAAAGATGTTGTTAGTCGCAGGTCCTTTTTATTCTGCTGAGGGGTAGCTCTCTTATTGTGCCTTTTTTTTCTTGCTACTTTCATGAATCCTTCTGCTTCCTGATCATTGGATTCATTTCCAGCCATAGATTTCTTGTTTAGGGGATAGTCTCTGAAGAGTTTCCCATGTTGGTGACACTTCCTGCATTTGAAAGGAATGTGCTCATAATCTACAGTTTGTGTCCATTCAAAATATTCATGCAACAAACACCTCGCTTGGTAACGGTTCCGCTAAGTTCATGTAGACGCATATGCAGGCATAAGCTGTGTCACAATTGATCTTGGTATCCTCTGCGATTTTAAAAAACTCTCCTAGGGAATTGCCGATGTCTCTGAGGGTCAGCTCATCCTAGTAATCCTAGGGGACGGAGTAGAGCCGTGTTAGCCATCCATAATTTTTGACATATGAAAAGATGGCTAAAAAAGGTATTTAGTCTTCAAGAAACAAATTTCATGCAAATCTGTGACTTCTTGAAGCCTTGCTGGGTCCATTTGACCAAAAGGATCCATCTCATTGATATCTTCACAAAGCCCTGCTGTTGCCTTGAAGAAAACTACTTTGAACCCCTCTTCCATTCATATTTTCTTGTTAAAAAATCCCCCACTTCCTCCAAATTCCATTTAATACCATATGAATCCCTTTTATTTGGTTTTAATCCCTTCTTCATGTCTATCGGAACCTTTAAAAAACCTTAAAAAACCTCTTTTCGGCCTAAAAAATCACTTTTTTCATTAAAGTCAAACTTAAGCCCCCGCGGGCTTAAGTCCTCAGCCCTTCCTCCATGTAACCGCGACCGTCAGCTCAGTCTTTATCCCCTTTCACGCTATCGTACTTCTCTTGTGCCCTTTTTCCTTTATTTCTTCATTATTTACTCCACGCGATGGTTTCCCCGCCGATGGGATCTGAGCCGTAGATCTCATAGATCGGACGATCCACACTCAATCGCCCATCACAAATCACCCTTTCCTGGTTCTGCTTCCCTTTCCCCTTTTCTTCCGATGGCCGATCCTCCGAGAAGATCCTGACCGTCCATCTCCCCGAGATCCGACGGCCATCACGCCCCTCTGTCGCATCGGCGCATCACATTAGGCCTCACCCTTTTCCCTTCCGCTTTCCTTTTCTCTGTCGATGCGATCCCTCGATTCGATCTTCACCGTTGATCTCGTCCCTGATCCAATGACTCTCGCTCCGTCCCACTATCACAATCGCTCTCCTCCATCGGCCATCGCAAGTTCCAAAAGCCTCCTTCCTGGATCCTCTTCTCCGCCGATCGCCGATCCGCCGAAGTCAATCCTGACCATCCATCTCACAGATCTGACGGCCCGCATTGATTCGCCTCCTCTTCCACCCACAGGAACTTTCTACACACGGATTAACTATAAGAGTGCCCTCGTAGTTGACTCGTTTGACCACAGAAGATCTTGATCCAACGGTCGATATTCACTGCAGAGGTACCCGACCCGCAAACTTGTCCATACCTCAAGTGCCTCGCTACGCGTAATTTCTTCCATTTTCCCTTATGATCCCTCCGGTCCCACCCGACCACGCTCGGCCTTTCCATCGTGTTTCCTTCGAATCTCCACCGTTGATCTCTCCCCCCCCCCAGATCCAATGGCCCACACGCATTTTCTCACCCGTTCCTCCATAACGCTCTAAAGCCCGTTTTCAACGCAAAAAAGGCAGTTTCTTCTCCCGGAGCATGCATTAGCCCGACCCCAACATCACCTCCCGCCGTGCTACTCTTATCCCTCCGCGCTCATTCTCAACCGTAGATCTGCCCCCCCAGATCTAACGGCCCAGATCTCGTTTCGTGTCCATTTTTTCCACATTCCCCTCCATGCACTATGAACGTGAAATAGGTGGTTTTGTAGGGGACACACGTCACCCATCCACCTGAGTTGTGTTCATTTGGCCCAATACCATTTATCGCCTTTTCCCCGCGCGAATACCACCTCTGGTATTCCCTAAAACCGCTTTTCTATTTTTTCACGCCAAACTCAGTTTTGACCCTGGTTTTCATGGTTTTGCGCCATGAAACCTTTCCCCTCTGCATGCACCTTGCCTCCTCACTGCTCCATAACCCCCGCTGAACCCTCTGAAGCAGTTTTATCCCCCATCACAGGTTTTATTTTAACAATTTGTGCGTGTTGCAGGATTTCATGACAGAAAGTATATAAAGTCTTCCCATAGCCAATTACAGTGGCTCAGGGCCGAGGGTGACGATCCTCTGTGGCCTGACTAATGCAGAAAAGGGACAAAGGAGGTGATTCCCACGTTTTAGTCGATAAATCATGATATCAGCTTCCAATCAAACCCTCTAGTGCAGCCACCTGTACACAACAATCAAATAAAGACCGAAGACAACATGAAAGTCTAATGAAGCTTAAAAGCACAGATCAAAGTCTAAATCAGTGTTTATAGCATCATAGACTAAAAGATTAGCAAAATACTGCCTCCAAAGGACACATTAGCGAGGCTAATTACTTCTCAGAGACCCGTAAGGGCACTTGTAGTCTACTTCTCCTTTCAAAGACACCGTGACAGCCATCCTAATGGCATAAACTCTTTAAAACTGTCAGAACAGTTATTGCATAGTCATGGGGCTACAAAACCCAAAAAATGACAGTTTACTTGTCAGAGAGGTCAAATAGAGTACTTAAGGCCACGGTTAGTTTCAAAGAACACACTTCGGAGTTATTACCAACCTACCAGATATGCCTCAAAGATAGAAAAACTACTAAAATGGTACAATCAGTTAATGCAATGGTTATTAAGCAGAATGGGCATTCGAATACCTCTCCCACTCTGTCTTAAGTGATATTCATGATTTTTCCTACAACATTCTTCTTCATTCACCTATAAGTATTCACAGAAAATTCATTGAAAAGGTTTGGAAAATTGTTAATTGTTGAACTGTTATTGAGTAAGAGTTGCTGAGTAGTTGTAATAAGTAGGCTGGGAAGAGAAGTATCAGACTATAAAAGCTATTGGAATCAAAGTATGTAGCTGGTTTTGGACATCAATAGACAAGCAGATTCACTGGATCCTGATCTAAATCATTGGTGATGTTATTCTCACTGTAACTGTTATTCTCCTTATGTTTCCACTGTGTTCATATTCTCTGATAAAGAACAGCAAATATAGAGTAGGATTTATTGCAAAGTACCCTATCTCTCACTGATAAGCTTTATCTCTATGTTTTCTTCTAAATGTGTGTTTGGGAATGATTTCAATAGAGTATAACCAGTCAAGGAATGTTGGTGAGCCCATGTCTTACTGAGTAGAACTTGAGATTTTGTTCTTGAATGTTCTTGAAAGGTTTGCTAAGTAGAGTTAGGAACTAAGGAAGTCTATGGTTAGCCCTATCCTCTAGTTTTTCCTCCAACAGATGCTTTGAAAAGATCCCTTGAAAGTATTCTGAAAGCAGGATAGGTTCAAAGTCCTTACCTGATCTTAGGTTACTTTTTATGTTTATCTTAAATTTTTTCCTTTGAGAGTATGCTAAAATTAGAATAGGTTCAAAGTCCTTACTTGATCTTAAGCTACTTTTTATGTTTTACCCTTGAGTGTATGCCAAAAGTAGGCTAGGTTAAAATTCCTTACCTGATCTTAGGTTGCCCTTTGTTTTCTTAGCTTTGCTTCTTTCATCACACTTCTTAATGTTCCATATCACAAACTCAACTTAAAATATCTTATGATATAGATGACTTGCCCTTTGAAAACCCTTGAATAGTTGTTGTGCAAGTAAACCCTTTTACGACTCCATAGCCCAATGGTTTAACACTGTTTTTTGACCTATCTTCCCATGCTGAAATATCCTTCCACTTATTTCCTCCTTCACTTCACATGACCTTCTCATTTAATGATTCCCAACCAAAAACAAACAAACAAACCCCTTGTGCTTCATAACTAGCCTAACATCATATCATAAGCCTTAAAGACATATCCTTTGAAAACACATATAGAGAGATCCCTCTCTGAATCCAGGAGGGCTAAATCCTAGGATTCTAAAGTGGTTCTGATGTTGCCTTTTCATTTGGTATGCCAATCTTTCGAATCACAGGACCCCAACATAATGGCGACTCCACTGGGGAATTTCCGAGGGAATTGCAATCTTAGACATCCTTAAGACCTTATAAGACCCACAACATCCTTAGATTGGTAGTTAATTACTGATGGTGGACAACAACTCATCTTAAAACATTTGAAATCATCCACCTGGCGACTCCACAACTCCTAAAAGACCAAAATATTCCACTGGTGATTAGTAGGCCTGCTGATTACTCCTGATTTCACAAAGACTCCACTGGGGTAGCCCACACTACCATTAAAACATCGTGCAAACCCATGATTAGGAAATTTTGAGGATTAAGTTTTCTTTGTTAAAGACTATTTTGCCTCTAAAAAATTGTCATATCTGGCTAAATTTCTTTTCTTTGGGTCTAAATATTAACATACTAGCTTCAAAAAGAATTCATACCAGAGCCTATCCTGACCCAAATCCTCCTGAAATAGTTGATAATCTAGAAATAATTCTTAGGAAGTCTCCTGTATCTAGGGATCCAACTATTATCAATTCAATTCACAGAGCTAATTCTGTCCCTGAAAACCTTTCAGATCTTCAAGAGATCCAAGTTGACTTATATTTTCCAAGTAATTTTCCAAGAAACGAGTCACTTAATGCTATAGATCAGACAGACTTTGAGCCTCCAAGTTCACCACAACATAGTGGCCAACATATTAACAGCAAAGAAACCCCTCCATCCACACCTCCTGATCTTCATTTCATTCATAAATTTGGTCTCTCTCACCCCAAATCTGCTCAACAGTCTCTTGCTGGTCCAAGCACTTCTGTCATCCATATACCCACTGTTCAAACCACTCCATTACTCCCACAAATTCCTATCATGGTAGCATGGTATGCTCCGCTAGTGTTACCACAACCTCTGGTTCCCTTACCACAAGGTTACCAGTCCAATATTCCTTTATATGATACCAGCAGTTCCACTACTGCTTCACAACATGTGGACAAAATGAATGATTATTGTGATAGGAATGAAATAGGCGATGAGACTGTTAAATTTAGATTGTTTGCTCAGATTTTAGGGGGGAGAAGTAAGAAAATGGTTCAAAATCTTAGCCCCACAAAGCATCAACGATCTTCCTGCCTTTCATCAACTATTTATGAACAAATGGGAAATTAGGAAGAACCCTCTCCAAATACTTTCAGATTACAAAAACCTCAAGAGAAACACTGGGGAAAGTGTTCAAAGTTATTGCACTAGATTCAATAGTGTTTATAACGCACTACCCCCAGATTTGAAACCTCCACAAGGCTCAGCTTTGGCCAAATTCCCTGAAGAATTTGATCCTGAAATGGCCTATCAGCTAAGAGAAAGGGATCCCTTAACTTTAGAAGACATGCAGAAGGGAGCTCTTAGTATGGAAGCAAACCTGATTGAGAAAAGAGCTAGGACGAGGACTAAAAAGAGAGCGACATATAAGGAAGACACTGCACCTTCCACATATGAATCAAAATTAGATCATCTAGCCAAGGATATGGATAATTTAAGAAGAATGGTGGAGAATATGGTTATCCAAGCAAATGCTCAGAATAGGAACCAACATCAAAATCAGAACCAGAACTTTAGGAGAAACCCCCCTCAGATGGGACAGAGAGATACTGATCAACAAATCAGACCTCCATTTCAAGAAAATTATGTTGATGAAGATGAGGGAATGATAGAAGAGCCAGAGGAAACTGTTATAAACATGCTGGGAGTAAGTAATGAAGACCCTGCCTTTTTCACAGAGGATGACCAGGCCACATATACATATGATGATAATGAAGGCTTGGAATCTGAAGACTATAGGCAAGGCTTTGAGAATGCCATCATGGAAGTCAATAAACGATATGACCTCAAGAGAAAAAAGAACCAAGAAACTCCCCAAACAAAGACCTCTGAAACTGCTGCTAATTTTTTTTTTGAAAAGGTGATTAGAAAGGCTGCTGAAAACAACAAAAGAACAACTGAAGATTCTGGCAAAAACAAGGGCAAAGACACTCAAATCACTGATAAACAGAGTGTTTACCCTAGCAGCACTAGCACTTCAGCTAGCGCCCTTGTAAAAACAGTTGCAACTGATGTACATAGTAAAAACCAGCAAGCTTATTTTGCTGATAAGTTAGTGACTAACAAGATAGATTTGAGCCTTTCAAAGAATCAGTTCCCTTTCAGTTTGGAAAGTGAAATTGCTAAAATCAAGATCTCTGTTCCCCTCACTGAGTTAGTCACTCAAGATGTATATAAATGTCAGGTGTTGAAGGCTTTGAATATAGAAGAAAATAATGACTTTGTCGACCTAAATGATGATCAGCCAACCCTTTTATTCAATCCTAAAATTGAGGGAAAGTTCCAGGAAGGAGTGGTCCCTCCTTTCTATGTCACTTTGAATATCCATGATAATATTTTACACAATGCTATGCATGATTTAGGGGCTTCACATAACCTCATGCCCAAAGCAATCATAGAGAAATTGGGCCTTGAGATAACCAAACCATATAGAGATTTTTATTCTTTTGACTCGAGTAGAGTAAAGTGCCTAGGCCTGATCAAAGACCTTTGTGTAAACTTGGCCCAAATCCTAGCCAAATGCATGGTGATGGATGTGGTAGTGGCTGATGTGCCTCCCAAATATGGCATTCTTCTTTCAAGATCATGGGGTGCTAAGCTTCAAGGTACCATGCAAATGGACATGACATATGCCACCATCCCTGTCTTCAATCAACTTAGAAGACTTTATAGGGAATCACACATGAAATTTATGGTGAGTAGTCAAGAAAAATCAGAAAATTCCCCTCTCTATTCTGTCCATACAGACCTATACTCATTCCTTCTTTACAATGATGAAAGCTTTCACGAACTAGAGTTGGAAAGTGAGAAATCACCCAACATCACAGAAAACATGGAAGGAGAGGATAGGAAGGGAGAAGCTCCAAAACAGTTTGCCAGATCTGAAAATTACAACAAACAAAACAGAGAGTATGAACAACCCACTGTCCATCAGCTTAGTGAAAATCATGAGAGTCAAGAAGAAAGGCCTCAACTCCATGAAAACTTTAAAGAACATGACCAACATAAACATGCTGCAGAACCCATAGAACTGCATGATGACAGTCATAACACACAGGAAAAAGGGGACAGTAATGAAAAAAACAACAAATCCGAAACTAGCCCTCTTTAGAGTATGAGTTTTGATGGGTTTTGTAATAGAACTGGTGCAGGAGCAGGTGTGTGGCTTCATAACACAGAGAATAATTACGTTGAAAGCCATTCATACAAGCTAAACTTCCAATGCACAAGTAACATAGCAGAGTATGAATCACTCCTCTTAGGACTACAATTACTAAATAAATTAGGAGCCAAGAGGATATCTGTTCATGGAGATTTTGAACTGATCATTAGGTAGATAAATGAAGAATATACTGCCAAACATCCAAGACTAAGAGCCTATAGAAATGATGCCATGGACATTTTGAAAACTTTTGATGAATATGAACTTGTTTTTGTCCCTAGAAGCCAAAACATTCTTGCAAATGGTTTAGCTTGTGCTGCCAATTCATGTCAAAGACCCTATGACAACAAACAGTTCATAGTCCAAGTGAAATATAGGCCAGCTTTCCCAGACAATGAAAAGTATTGGCAAGTCTTTGAGGGAGATAAACAGATAGAAGACTTTCTGCAGTTCAGAAATGAGTTTGAATTTCCAAATTCAGACTCAAAGTATGATAAAGACTATCTTAATGAGGAACAGCCTGTTGAAAAAGAACCTCCTCCCATTGCAGAAATTAATCTGCTAACTAGAGAGTTTGAAAATCAAACAGAAGAGTACATAAACTCAAAAAGAGAATACATAGAGGTACTACAGTCTAAAGATAAAAGCTTACCCAAAGGACTAGCACCTCTAGAAGACTTGTTTTATTTTAATGACGTGGCCAAGAAACCAACAATAGAACCCACTGAATCTGATATTGAGGAATGCAATATAGGCAGTAAATACAAGCCCAAAATGATCAAGTTATCCAAAACATTGCCAACTCACATGAAACTGAAATATATTGAGTTGTTTAAAGAGTTTTCTGATGTATTTTATTGGAGCTATGAGGATTTAAAGGCATATGACACAAAGAACATTCAACACAAGATACCACTTAAAGAAAACCAGAAACCATTTAGGCAGAAATTACACAGAAAAAACCCTGTGCAGTTACCTCTGGTTGAGAAAGAAACTAGGAAAATGTATGATGCTGGAATTATTTTTCGTGTGAGATACTCAGAGTGGGTATCTAATATTGTAGCTGTAAGAAATAAAACAGGAGAAATAAGGCTCTGTATTGACTTTAGGAACTTGAACAAAGCCTCATTAAAGGACAAATATCCCTTGCCTAAAATGGAGCACATCTTACAAAGGGTAGTTGGTTTCAAGAGGATTTCTTTGTTAGATGGCTTTTCAGGATATAATCAGATATTGGTACTCCTTAAAGATCAACTGAAAAAAACCTTCACTACTCCTTGGGGCACTTTCATGTATGTGAAAATTCCTTTTGGATTAATGAATGCAGGTGCCACCTTTCAAAGAGCCATGGACATTGCTTTCTCAGAAGAAATAGGCCACTTCATTGTGATTTATTTAGAACACATTAAAGTCTATTCCAAAATAGATGAAGAGCACCTAGTATACCTAAGAGAGGTCTTTGAGAAATGTAGAAAGTTTGGGCTATCTTTAAACCCCAATAAGACATTGTTTGGTCTCCAAGAAGGTAATCTTCTTGGTCATATCATATCTAAAAAAGGGATTAAAATAGATCCAAAAAGGGTTGAAGGTATATTACAGATCAGTCACCCCAGAAACATCAAAAAACTGAAATCTTTCATTGGAAAGATTAATTTATTAAGAAGGTTCATACCCAACCTGGCAGAACTCCTCAGGAACATGACAAACATGCTAAAGAAAGAGATAGGAGTTAAATGGACCTTAGAAGCAAAGAAATCCTTTGAACTGGTCAAACATGCACTTACCCAAGCACCGGTTCTTATCAGTCCTGATTTCACTAGGGACTTCCTCATATTTTCATTTGCATTAGAACATACTGTGGCTGCTGTCCCATTACAGAAAAATACAGAAGGACAAGAGCAGGCAATTGCATTTTTTAGCAAGGCATTAAGAGATGCACCTTTGAAATATAATATCATGGAAAAACAGGCCTATGCTTTGGTCAAAGCCTTGAAGGATTTCAAAGTTTATATCTTACACTCTCACATTATTGCATTTGTGCCTCATGTAGTGGTAAAGGACATTTTATCACAAGACCCTGATGGCAAAAGAGGAAAGCGGATTGTTGTGATACTGGAATATGATTTGGAAATTAAACCCACTAAACTCATCAAGGGTCAAGGTCTAGCACAATTAATGGCTGAATCTAACTTGCAAGTGCTTGAAATAAACATGATATATGTATTAGATGGACATGAAGAATTACCAGCCCCACTTATTGAAGATCATTTCCTCAATTCATCCTGGTATGCTGATATTTTGTATGTGGTTACTAACCTCAATGCCCCTCCTGTTTTGTCTAAAACAAAGGCAAGATTTTTAAATTTGAAAGCTATTAATTACTGCATTTTAGAAAAATGTTTATATTGGAAAAATGCTAGTGGATTATTGCTTAAATGTTTGCCTGAGGTTGATGCAGACTGGATCAAGAATGAGTTTCATGAAGGAGAATGTGGAGGCCACCTAAATTGGAAAACCACTACTAATAAAATCCTTAGAGCTGTCTATTACTAGCCCACCCTCTTTCAAGATGTCCAAAAAATGATAGTTGCCTACCACAAATGCCAAATATTTGAAGGCAAGATAAAACTGTTTCCCTTACCCTTAAAACCAATCACTGTTGAAGCTCATTTTCAACAGTGGGGCCTAGACTTCATTGGGGAAATCCATCCTACCTCATCTGCCCAACATAGATGGATACTCACAACCACTGACTAATTCACCAAATGGATAGAAGCCATCCCTTCTAGGAATGACACAGACTCAGTTATCATAAAATTATTTGAAGATCATATCCTGTCTAGATTTGGCTGTCCTAGGAAAATTATCACTGAAAATGCTGCTGCATTTGGTTCTAAAAATATGGTTGATTTCTGTCATAAATATCAGATTGTACTTGGTCATTCCACAACTTATTACCCTCAAGGTAATGGGCTGACAGAGTCTTCAAATAAGAGCCTGATAAACATAATAAAGAAGCTGCTGGAAGAAAATCAGAGGTCATGGCACAACAAGCTGGTGCATGCTTTATGGGAAGATAGATTGACAACAAAGAAATCAATTGGAATGTCTCCCTATCAACTAGTTTATGGAGCAGATGCAGTTTTCCCTACCAGTTTAGGAGTGCCAGTGATGAAGTTGTTCCAAGAAATACAATCAGAGGAAGATAATATGATGAGAAGGATAAATCAGACCATACATCTTTAGCAAACTAGGGACGAAGTCTATAACAGAGCACAAAAAGTACAAGAGAACATCAAAAAGCTGTTTGATAAGAGGACAAAGGCCAGTGATTTCAAAATTGCTGACAAAGTACTCAAATGGGATTCCAGGAGAGAAGATAAGGGCAAACATGGCAAGTTTAACAATTTATGGCAAGGCCCTTACATCATTCAATCTGCCATTGGCCATAACACATTTTTTCTACAAGAGATGGATGGTATAGACCTATTTGGGGGTCCTGTCAATGGCAGGATGCTCAAACATTATTTCTGCTGAAACCTCTGTTCAAAGCTTTCATTCTTCATTGTAAATATCATTGTGTTGTTTTGTTTTGAAAAGAGAAAAATACAAAAAAATATAGAAAAAATAAAATACAAAAAAAATAGAAAAGTGAAAAGAGGGCAGATATCAAAGAAGAAAGGTACAACCCCATACCAAAAGAAAGAAAGTCTGAAAGTGTGCAAGCTTAAATGCCACTACTTGAAAGAGCACTATTATCTAGTCATACAACCTAATCATGGCTAGATAGATTTCAATTTACTGCTGATAGGTTAGTGAATCAGATTTTCCAAACAATTTAATCTTGGCTTATCAGTAGATTAGATTAGGATAGAAAAGAATGGTTCAAACATGCTGAAAACTTGAACCAGAAAAAGAAGAAGAAGATAGCTCAAAGAGATCAAAATTAGAGCTGAAAGAAAGAAGGAAGGACTCTCATTGTTTTCAGATCTTAAGCCTTCCAAGTTTTGTTTTACTTTTCTGCAAATAAAGGTCTATGTGTAGTTGGTTTTTGATGTCATAACCATCACAGTAAATTAGACAGCTTAATCCTGGTTTGACTGTGCTTTCAATTTCTGTTTTAGAATATAGAGAATGCAGATCTATCAGACAGTTTAATCCTGGCAGATAGTAGATTAGGTAGAGAATTTTTGAGTCCAACTGTTTAATCTAGACTCATGGAAGCTATAAGGGTATATTTATATTAGTTTCCTGCTTTCAATAAAAAAAAAAAAATGTTGATGTCTAAGGGTTTGTAAGTCCAAGTGCACACTGCTAAAGAAAAAATGTTAGGAAAGTAGGCTGTGTAGGTAGTTGTTTGGGGAAAATTGATTTGGTATGATGTAATGATTGATCATCTTTTCAACTAGCATGATCAAAGAAGAAAGAGGATTGTCAAAGTGCAGGACATTGATCTACATTCCAGAGATAAAGTTTCTTAGGTTCTTGACACCTCCAAGGAGCTACCATCCCCAAGTTGGAGCCGCTGTTAGCCATCCATAATTTTTTACATATGAAAATATGGCTAAAAAAGGTCTTTAGTCTTCAAGATACAAATTTCATGCAAATCTGTGACTTCTTGAAGCCTTGCTGGGTCCATTTGACCAAAAGGATTCATCTCACTGATATCTTCACAAATCCCTACTGTTGCCTTGAAGAAAACTGCTTTGAACCCCTCTTCCATTCATATTTTCCTGTTAAAAAATCCCCCTCTTCCTCCAAATTCCCTTTAAGACCATATGAATCCCTTTTATTTGGCTTTAATCCCTTCTTCATGTCTATCAGAACATTTAACAAACCTTTAAAAACCTCTTTTCGGCCTAAAAAATCACTTTTTTTCATTAAAGTTAGACTTAAGCCCCTGCGGGCTTAAGTCCTCAGCCCTTCCTCCATGTAACCGTGACCATCGGCTTAGTCTTTAGCCCCTTTCATGCTATCAGACTTCACTTCCGCCCCTTTTCCTTTATTTCTTCATTATTTCCTCCACGCGATGGTTTCCCCGCCGATGGGATCTGAGCCGTTGATCTAATAGATCAAATGGTCCGCGCTCAATCGCCCATCACAAATCACCCTTTCTCGGTTCCGCTTCCCTTTCCCCTTTTCTTCCGATGGCCAATCCTCCGAGAAGATCCTGACCGTCCATCTCCCCGAGATCAGACGGCCATTGCGCCCCTTTGTCGCATCGGGCCTCACCATTTTCCCTTCCGCTTTCCTTTTCTCCGCCGATGCGATCCCACGATTCCATCTCCACTGTTGATCTTGTCCCTGATCCAACGACTCCCGCTCCATCGCACTATCGCAATTGCTCTGCTCCATCGGCCATCGCAAGTTCCAAAAGCCTCCTTCCCGAATTCTCTTCTCTGCCGAATGTCGATCCGTCGAAGTCAATCCTGACCGTCCATCTCACAGATCTGACGACCTGCATTGATTCACCTCCTCTTCCACCCGCAGGCACTTTCTACACACGGATTAACTATAAGAGTGGCCCCGCAGTTGACTCGTTTGACCATGGAAGATCTTGATCCAACGGTCAAGATTCACTGCGGAGGCACCCGACCCGCAAAATTGTTCATACCTCAAGTGCCCCCGCTACGTGTAATTTCTTCCATTTTCCCTTATGATCCCTCCGGTCCCACCTGACCACGCTAGGCCTTTCCACCGTGTTTCCTTCGAATCTCCACCGCTGATCTGGCCCCCCCCAAGATCCAACGGCCCACAAGCATTTTCGCACCCATTCATGTGCACTTTGAATGCAAAATATGTGGTTTTGCAGGGGACACGCATCACCCATCCACCTGTTTCACATTCATTTGGACCAATACTATTTACCGCCTTTGCCCCACGCGAATACCACCTCCGGTATTCCCCAAAACTGCTTTTCCTGTTTTTCATGCCAAACTCAGTTTTGACCCTGGTTTTCGTGGTTTTGCGCCATGAAACCTTTCCCCGCTGTATGCACCTTGCCTCCTCATTGCTCCATAACCCCCGCTGAACCCTCTGAAGCTGTTTTATCCCCCATCACAGGTTTAATTTTAACAGTTTGTGTGTGTTGCAGGATTTCATGGCGGAAAGTATATAAAGTCTTCCCACAGCCAATTGCAGTGGCTCAGGGCTGAGGGTGACGATCCTTTGTGGCTTGACTAATGCAGAAAATGGACAAAGGAGGTGATTCCCATGTTTTAGTCGATAAATCATGATATCAACTTCCAATCAAACCCTCTAGCACAACCACCTGTACACAGCAATCAGATAAAGACCGAAGATAGCATGAAAGTCTAATGAAGCCTAAAAGCACAGATCAAAGCCTAAATCAGTGTTTACAGCATCACAAACAGACAGATCAGCAAAATACCACCTCCAAAGGACACATCAGTGAGGCAAATTAATTCTCAGAGACCTGTAAGGACACCTATAGTCTACCTCTCCTTTCAAAGACACCGTGACAACCATCTTGATGGCAGAAACTCTTTAAAACTGTCAGAACAGTTATTGCACAGTCATGGGGCTACAAAACCTAAAAAATGACAGTTTACTTGTCAGAGAGCTCAAACAGAGTAATTTAGGCCACGTTTAGTTTCAAAGAACACACTTCAGAGTTATTACTAGCCTACCAGATATGCCTTAAAGACAGAAAAACAACTAAAATGGTACAATTAGTTAATGCAATGGTTATTAAGCAGAATGGGCATTCGAATACCTCTCCCACTCTGTCTTAATTAATATTTATGATTTTTCCTGCAATACTCTTCTTCATTCACCTATAAGTATTCACAGAAAATTCATTGTAAAGGGTTGGAAAATTGTTAATTGTTGAACTGTTATTGAGTAAGAGTTGTTGAGTAGTTGTAATATAGTAGGCTGGGAAGAGAAGTATCAGAATGTAAAAGCTATTGGACTCAAAATATGTAACTGGTTTTGGACATCAATAGACAAGAAGATTCATTGGATCCTGATCTAAATAATTGGTGATGTTATTCTCACTGTAAATGTTATTCTCCTTATGTTTCCACTGCGTTCATATTCTCTGATAAAGAGCAACAAATATAGAGTAGGATTTACTGCAAAGTACCCTATCTCTCACTGATAAGCTTTATCTCTATGTTTTCTTTTAAATGTGTGTTTGGGAATGATTTCAATAGAGTATAACCAGTCAAGGAATGTTGGTGAGCCCATGTCTTACTGAGTATAACTTGAGATTCTGTTCTTGAATGTTCTTGAAAGGTTTGCTATGTGGCGTTAGGAACTAGGGAAGTCTATGGTTAGCCCTGTCCTCTACTTTTTCCTCCAACAACTGCTTTGAAAAGATCCCTTAAAAGTATTCTGAAAGTAGGATAGTTTCAAAGTCCTTATCTGATCTTAGGTTACTTTTTATGTTTATCTTAAATGTTTTCCTTTGAGAGTATGTCGAAAGCAGGATAGGTTCAAAGTAATTACTTGATCTTAGGCTACTTTTTATGTTTTACCCTTGAGTGTATGCCAAAAGTAGGCTAGGTTAAAAGTCCTTACTTGATCTTAGGCTGCCCTTTGTTTTCTTAGCTTTACTTCTTTCATCACACTTCTTAATGTTCCATATCACAAACTCAACTTAAAATATCTTCTGATATAGATGACTTGCCCTTTGAAAACCCTTGAATAGTTGTTGTGCAAGTAAACCCTTTTATGACTCCATAGCCCAATGGTTTAGCACTGTTTTTTGACCTATCTTCCTATGTTTAAGTATCCTTCCACTTATTTCCTCCTTCACTTCACATGACCTTCTCATTTAATGATTCCCAACCAAAAACAAACAAACAAACCCCTTGTGCTTCATAACTATCCTAACATCATATCATAAGCCTTAAGGACATATCCTTTGAAAACACATATAGAGAGATCCCTCTCTGAATCCAGGAGGGTTAGATCCTTGGATTCCAAAGTGGTTCTGATGTTTCCTTGTCATTTGGTATGCCAACCTGCCAAATCATAGGACCCCAACAAGCTGGATCTAGACCAGTACCCAAGTAAGATCCTGTTTTTCAAGGTTAAATTTCTCCATCCAGGGTTTGAGGTATAGACTTGCAGTGTTGAAGAAATAAGGGTCTCCGTCCATGATTCTATTTTTTTCTTTAGTGCAAGTGAAGAGCACGTTGAAGAAGCCTTTAGCACACAGCTGTAGGTCAATGTGGCCTTTGGGTTTCCATTTCAAAGCTATCCATCCTCTCAACGCTTTTTCCATGGGCCAGAAGCCCATGAACTTACCTATCAGTTCATGATCATTCATGAACTAGATTCTGCCATTGATGCGATGCACTGGGAGTTTGATAATTGTTTTCTTGGAGTTATTTGGTATTCATGTTGCTGATTTAGTATTCGCTTCTTCTGCTACTGGTATATTTTTCGTCTGCACTATGGGAATTTCCCCTATAGTTTCTTGAGACAGGCTAGAGTTGTGCTAATTGACGATATCAGCCCCTGCTGCCGCCCCTATGGGAGGCTAGCTTGTAATGGGGGGAGAATTTGTCCCCCCATTAGAGTCTGTCAGCGGTGAGCCTTAAGCTATCCAAGAGAGGAATCACGACCTAACAGTCTAGGGGTGGAGGTCCGCCTAGGGCAGCCAACACTGAAACCAACAAACCCTAGGTCATGGAGGTCAGCCTAGTGCAGAGCTTTGCTAGGGTTTTTTCTCAAGTCCAGTATGGTTTGCCTTTAATGCACTGGTGCGATTTTATAACTTAATGGACCGGTGCATTTTAACACCTTAATGGCCTGTTGCTTTTTTACACCTTAATGGCGTCGGTGCATGCACCTTCTATCGACTCGATGCGTATTTTTGGGTGACACGCACCGGGACGTTACTAAACACCCCGAGGCTTCTGAAATTTGTTTTCCATCCCGGTGCTTGGTATATTTATAGTACTGGTGCATACAGGTTAAAACACACATGTGCATTCACACATGATGTACACACCGATGAGAAAAACATCCATAAAAACCTTTGACTGCCTGATTCTTTTTAGTTGTGTTTAATTTATGTTAGAATCTCTGTCAAAACCTCTGTTACCTAAAATAGATGTTATAGAAAATTATTTTTTGACAATTTTGGCCAATTTTATAACACTAAAAACCTCCTTTATAACCTCATCTAGAGGGTCTTTTCCTTGTAGTGTATTCTTCAGGACCCAACAACAGATCAAGATGCCTTTCAATGGATTGAGACTCGAATATGCTCTTGAGGGAAATTCAAATTACATAGCATGGAAGGACGTGATGGAGGAAGTACTCGAGGACAACAGACTGAAGGAATTCATAGATAGTGATATTCCCGAGTCTGTCGCAGCAGATTCTCAACTTCTTGATGCATGGAAGAAGAAGGTATCAAAGGCGAGAAGGATCTTGTTAGAATGAGTTCAAGATCATATTGTCTCAAGTCTCCATGGGAAGGAAACTCCATATGCTATGTGGAAGGCCTTGACATATTTGTTTCAGCATAGTAGCGACCACAGGAAGTTGGAGCTGAAGGACAAGCTTAGAAAGATCAAGATGGAGGAGGGAAAGACGATACAAAAATACTTGACGAAGTTCACTCAATATAGATATGAAATTGGACGTGTTGGTGTGAAAATATCTAGGATTATTTGGTGATCCTAGCTCTTCTAGGCCTTCCCAAGAGCTGGCATAGTTACCAGGACTATGTGAATGGGAGGGAGAAGCTACCAGATTAGGAGTGTTTGTGGTCTGACTTGGTAATATAAGAAATAAGGTGGAGCACCAGAGATGAGACCTTCGACATAGACAAAGAAGAATATTTTTCATTATTCAGAAAAGGAAAGAAATCCAAGGGAAATAAGTCCCAAGGAAAAGAGGGCAATAGAAACTTGTCCAAGATCAAGTGTTTTCACTATCATGAGCACGGGCACTACGCCTCAAATCGTCCACAGAAGAAGGCAAGCAAGAAGGATCCTACAGTTGCAATGGGTGAAGCACTATCTTCACAGTTCAAGCTTGATTTTACTCTCATTGCAAGCATGGCCAACATTGTAATGGGATGCATGTGGTATCTTGAAAGCAATGCCTCGTTCCATATGACTGGGAATAGAGATCTCTTCAGTGACTTGGAGAAGAAGGACCTCCATTAGAACATAGAGTTTGGAGATGATGAGAGGTAGGTACAGTTACCTTTTAGAGGGAGTCTAGCTCCCCTCTTAGACTAATAGATTTTTTGTATGTTCCGGGACTAAATAAGAATCTTGTTTCCATAGCAGTATTAGAATATCGTGGCTATGATGTGATATTTAGAAAATGAAAGGTTTTCCTTAGAAACATCACAACATGACGGGTGAAACAAATTGGTGTAAGAGTCAAGAACCTGTATGCTCTCGAGGTTGAAGATCACACAAATATTTGAGGAGAAAAGTAGAGGTTAGTGACTTGGTGGTTGAGAGGGAGCATAAATACCTCTCAATTTGCAACTTCAGAAGTAGTTCCGCAAAGTTGTGGAGAAGCAGAGAGGAGATTCAGTGGAGGTGTACACTCAAGCAGAGACCTCCAGTAGGGATAAATTTCGAGCCATATTGGCAAAGGGAGCACATGCAGCCATACCTCCAAGTGAGAGGTGGGGGGATGTGCAGACATAATCCCAAGAGAATAAATTTGGGAAGGATCCATTGATATGGCATGTCTCATGGATCAGACCTAGCTATGAGGAGCCCAAAATACACAGTCGCAGGAAGAATTAATAGGATTGATGCAGTCAGATGTCAGGAAGACAAAAATCAAAGTGACAAATGTCAGTTACTGTAGTGCAGATTAGAGTTGGCAGCAGTGCAGAGGGAATAGATGCAGATTCAGAAACATCACAGAGTTTCCAGTAGACAATGAAATATCTAGCAATAGTCAAAGACTCTGATGGAAGATGCATCATACTGATTTAGTTTTTTTTTTAGGCTATTCAGTTTCAGGAGTTGCAGGAGAAAACAACATTAGAGAAGTGTTGCATGAAGAACATTCCAAAGTTACCGGATCAGGATAGATTGAATTCCTCTCTTGTTGAGAGGGAGTGTTGAAATTGGCAACAAGAAACAATGAAAATGGAAACCAAAAATGGAATCTAGAAAATGGCACCCAGAAATGGTACCATATGAGGCTTCTGATTTAATTTTTCCTTAAATAAATTGGAAGAAAAATTGTAATTTCATCTCATGACAACTTGTATTAGTTAACCAAGTCAAGAAGACTTAGTTAGCTTAGGAAATTCGAGTTAGAGGTAAAAGGGGAGACATGTAGAGTATTTTCCTATTTTTAGGGGGTCCAATTATAGTTATTTGTGAGTTGTAATTAGTTAACTCAATTAATTGAGTTAAAATCAGTTTAATTAGTTCTAAATGAGAGATGAGCTATTGATAGGCCCAGTGAATTAAATATGATTTAATTCAAAAGTAGTGATCAATGAGTTATCTGATAATTTTCTATAAATAGTTGTTGCATATTAGTTCTAAGGAAGGCCCAGTTGAGACTAAGGTTAAAGGGAAGAGATCTATTAGTTGTACTATTAGAAAATTGTACAGGTCATGCATGAGGTCATCAGGAAGGCCTTGAAGTACTGTGCAATCATTATTTGGGATTTTACTAATTAATAGGGGCTCAATTGTCCCAAGAATGTGTAAGCAAGGCAGGCCCGGTAGAAGCAAGCAACATGTTAAATATTGGACCAAAATTACTTTTATTGCAAGCCAGATCAGAGTTATATCAGAGTGAGATAGTCAGCAGAGTTCAAGAATTTTATTAGTGGAGGAGTAACATTGTATTTTTTCATGATCTTAACCATATGCAATATAAAGATAGAGGGGTTTTGATCAGTTTCTTTCCCCCAATACATCTTGTGTTTTGCGATTGATAATTTCTTTCTCTTACTTGTTATGTGATTGTGCGATCGAATTTCATTTCCGCAAATTGTAGAAGGATTCAATATCTTGTTATAGTACATTACAAGATGATATTGAATCCTGTTGTTAGATAATTTCTACACTATATACCTATCCACTCATTAGAAATGTGGTCCATTTATTATTAGGATGACCATGTTACATATAAATTGACACTACATTTACATTTAACCCCACATGTGCCCCCTCGTGGGACATACCACATGTTAGCTCCCTATAATTTGCAAGATCGGAAAATACAAATTGCAGAGAGAACACTTGAACCACTTTGGGATTCTAGGATCTAGCCCTCCTGAATCCAGAGAGGGATCTCTCTATAAGTGCAAATATTGATTTATCTTTAAGGCTTTTGGGTATGATATTAGGCTAGTTATGAGGAACGAGGTTTTGTTTGTTTTTGGTTGGGCAAAGATATGTGAAGGTGAAGGAAGTCTAAATGAAGGGTGAAGGTGAATGAAAGTGAAAAATTGATTCAGCTAAGAAGATAGGCAAGAAACAACTTCAATCCATTGGGCTATGGAGTCATAGTAGGATTTAATTGAAACAACAAGGTTCAAGAGTGGTCCATGGGGCAAGTCATCTATGTCTAAGGATCTCTTTAAAGTTGATTTTATGGAATGAAATGAAACAATAAGAAGGGGAAATTAACAAATGAAGAACAAAGAGCAGCCTAAGATCAAGTAAGTACTTTGAAACTATCGTGCTTTTGGCACACACTTAAGAAAGACATAAAAATAATCTAAGATCTGGTAAGTACTTCGAAACTAGCCAGATTTTGATGCACTTTCAATAGAAGACATTTTAAACACAAAGGGAAACTTTTCAAAGAAACTGTTGGAGAAGAAACTAGAGGACAGGGCTCACCATAGACTTCCCTAGCTCTGCTTTACTTAGCAAACTTATCAAGACAACACATAAGATAACAAAGAATAGTCTAAGATCAGGTAAGGACTTTGAACCTAGCCTGCTTTCAACATACTCTTAGGGAAATTTTCAGACAACCTTTGGAGATAAAGCTAGAGGACAGGGCTCACCATAGACTTCCCTAGTTAATCTTTACTTGGCAGAACTGAAAATAACGTTCAAGAACAATATTTAGCTTAGACAGTAGGATGAGGGAACGCTAGCATTCCTAACTATTTGGACTGAATTAAATCATTCTTAAACAACACAAATTAGAAGAAAACATGTAGATAAAGCTTATTAGTAAGAGCAGGGTACCTTTGACAGTAAATCCTAACTCTATAATTGTTGTTCTTTATCAGAGAAGATGGACAGAATGGAAACAGAAATAAAATAACAATTTACAATAAGAAAAACATCACCGTTGACATAGACCAGGATCCCATAAATCAGCTTGTATTTGATACTTCAAACCAGTTACAATATTCAAGTCCAATGGTTCTCTACATCGTCGAAATTTTCATCTCAACTTAGGTATCTTCAATTACAAAACAGAGCTTATAGCAGCTTCAATAAACTATTTATAGGTAACAGATATGCAGTGACCAACATTATCTCATCTTCTACAGAAGCATTTATAGAAGAAATGAGGAGGTGGGATAGGATCAAAGATCTACTAAGTTCAATTAATACAGTTTAATGCTTGTCGGTATTTAAGGGGCTCAATGGAGAAGATTTCAGATATTCCTCTGTATTAATTGTTTTACATTAAGTATTAAGCTCACTGGGATGATTTTGTTGACTTTAAGGCTTTGTGTTATCTTCATAATAACTATGCTGACAGTTGTAATAAGTTTCTTTGGCTTGAAATAATTGTTCAGCTGCATGGAGGCAAATATCTCCTGTTCTGGTAATAACTCGACCTCTTTGAATGCTTTGAGGCTACAGGTGGCCTTTGGTAGCTGGTGAGGAATCAATTAGCCTCTGATGTGGTGGTGGAGGTTTCTCGGATTATTAAATTGCTTTGTCCTTCTTTAATTAGTGTTTAATTTGCTTTAATTCTGTGTGTTAGGCTTTATTCAAGCTAAATTCTGCCTTCTGTCCTTCACACTGTGTTTAATTGAATGAATTAGGTTTTAGATAGTTGAATTAGGCCGTAATCCCTTAAAACTGTGTTTTAACAATCTTCAAACATTTTTCTGCTTTGATTTCATGCTGTCCAACTGATACTCTTTGTATGATTTAGCTTTGCTATGTCTTGTTGATGTGCAGGCATTACAAGAGCTTTATAATGGCGTCAGTGCTCATGAGGTACTGACAAAACATAATTCAGAACTCCGTAGAATGATCTCCTTGATGGATGATGGCCTGAGGGATCGTCATCCCCGACCTTCAATTTTCTTTTCAAAACAATAGAAAATCCTTCAAAACCTGCAAAACAAAGAAAAATTAGAAAAAACCTGTGGGGATGGGTCAGACTGCTTGAGATGGTTTAGGTTAGGTCGTAGCCATTGGATGAAAACATCCAACAACGGAGATTGCTCGCAAAGGTTAAAAGGGAGAGTCGGTTTGATGAAGGGTGCAAGAGATTAAGTCAGATCCGTTGATCTGCAGAGATCAACGGTCGGGATTGATCCGGGTTCTATAAAGTGGGGGGACCAACTTTATAATGAAATGGGGAAATTATAAAGAAAATGGGTTAAAAACCTTTGTCGGCAATGAAAAAGGCACAGAGGAAATTTGGGGTTTCTTGAGGGATTCTAGGCCGTCGGATGAGATCGACCTTAGAGATCAACTACTGTGGTTGATCGATGAAGTTCCTTGGAAGAAAGGCCGAGGGCGATAGTTCAATGGTCAGATTGAATGTGAACCGTTGATCTGCAGAGATTAACGGAGGGGAATAAACACGATGATATACAATGTAAATGGGGAAAACGATTTCGGACAAAGAAACCATGGGTTTCGTGCAGCAAAATGGAGGAAAGGCGGTTTCACCTTTTTTAACGCGATATGTGTTAGAGCCTGACACGTGGCATTTCAAAACCACCAATATCGAGTGAATTTTAGGGATTATCGTTCAGGCTTAAATCTACGCGAAACTTCACACTGGCTGTTAGATCTTGGGCCTCAGATCGAACGGTCATGGAGAGAGTACGATGGAGGATAGATGCTTGGGGGATAAGATGTAGGGCAGTTTTAATTTGGACCGTTCGATCATGGGATGGACGGCGGAGATCTGATCTAAGAGGGGTAGGACCCAAAAGAGTTGGGTGTATCGGGATAAATCTGGGCCGTTGGATCTTCAATATGGACGGTCGAGATCAATCTTTGGGGCTAACGAAATAATATATGAGGTAGGGTCGGGCGGAGAAAGGGCTAATGAGGGTCGTTGATCTACAGAGATCAATGACAGAGATTGGTGGAAAAACATTATAAAGCAGGGCTTCATGAATTTTAACAAAGGTTGCGGGGATCGATCTAGACCGTCAGATCTGGGTGCATGGACGGCCCAGATACAATCGGAAGGTTTGCAATCGGAGGAGGAGAGAGGAATGGGCGCACGAAAATCTCCGATGCAATTGAACGTAGACCGTCGATCTGCGGATCAGATCGACGACAGAGAATGAATCGGAGGAGGTCGCAAGCAGGGGAAAGGGCTTATGAACGGAGCAATAAGGGCTGTCGGATCTGGGAAGGGAGGAATAGATCGACGGTTGGAAATCCATCGGAATATTTCCAATCGGGAGGAGGTAACAAGTTTTACAATATGCCCGATGAAAAAATCTCCGATGCAAGATCCCGAAAGTCGTTTGATCGGTTTAGATCAACGGTTGAGAATGCTTCAAAACGTGAACCAGCGGGTTTCCTTTATAATATAGAAAAAAAGGGTTTTTATGAATTTACAAAGGAAAAAAGCATCGGGGAAGGGTTTATTTATAGTGCTTAGCGCCCGATTGCGGGGCTTTCAGTTTTGCGGAGAAGCAAAGGGATCGGGGGTTTATACAAAGGGAGCCAATCGGCATCATAAATTTTATGTAACAAAAATACTTGCGCCCGTCGAAAGTTTCGATGCGATAAACGCCATATGGGTTTAGCGCTTGGTTCCAGCACTAAGTCGCATGGTGGGGAAGTGGTTTAGGACTTAACCCAAAGGGGCTTAGGCCTATAGTTAAAAAGACAGTTTTTTATGGATTTTCAATGGTTTTCAAAGGAATTTGAGGGTTTCGGTAAGGTCCAAAAAGGAGCTTTAAACCTTATAAAAGGGGATTTATGAAGGGAAGAAGGAAAATAAGGAAAAAAGTAGAGGATTTTTATGGGAGAAAAGGGGATAAAAATGGAGGTTAATGATGAAGGGAAGGAGGAGTAAAAATGAGGGAAAAATGGGTTTTCAGCAGTCTTTTTTCTTCAGGAAAACAACAGAATTTCTGAGTTGAGAGGGAAACAGCAGTGAAGATTAATCAAAGGATAAGATATCTTCAGAAGACTTTAAGCACCAACAATTTTGATAATAAAACTTGTTTCTTGAAGGCTTCAAAAATGATTTAGCCACCATTTGATATGACAAATTTTATAGGTGGCTAACACCACATACATAACATTATAAGCCCCCCTCAGGGTCATAACATTATGTCTAGAGCTTAGAATTGATGAAATTTAAATCGTGAAAAGGCTCTTGATGGCTTGAAGATGATGTTGATTTCAAAAAATAGTTTTAAGGTGGTTAAAGGAAGAGGAATGTTGATAACCCCATATCCATAAAATAATCTTGGATATTGTTTTTTTTCACTTCATACCTTAAAAAATGACTTGAGAGGACTGCATATTTCACATTTAATTTACCAAAAACACAAAACTTATAGCTCTACACAATGATAATGTAAACACGGTATCATTTTCTCCCAAAACATAAGAACTTACAAAACTCAAGGCCACTAGCTTAACCTATGTTGACACAATTTCACATTGATGTATATCAACATCATCACCTGTAAATAGAACATGGCCACCTAAAATACCACACTAATAATCTATAAGGGTTGGACTTCCAATTTTACTAAATGATTTTAGGTCTTAGAGTGTTGAACTTATTTCCTTCTATCCAAAAAGACAAACTCTTAATTAATAAAAAAAAATTTAAGTCATGCTTCAAAACAAAAGATTAATTTAATCCAAATAATATTTAAATACAAAACCATTATCCCTTCCTACTTTTAATAGTAATAACAACTAATCTAAATCCCATGTATGATCCCAATAACTATGTCAATAACCAATCATAAAAGATATTAATACTTGATAAAATATTGTGTAAATATCCATTACATGCCAACATAACCCATCCTGGCCACATTAATGGGCCTATGGCAGCTGAAATAAGGCTCGCCAAATTTGATATACTACATTCCCAAAGTAGAAAAAATAGAGTGAAAATTATTAAAAAAAGGGTATCCCATGTCCACCGGTCCTAGAAAAGTGTGTTTAGCATGACATGTCTGAGAGTGTTGACGCGGTTACGCTAGTCGTGGTTTGAAATCATAGAGAAATGTGTCAAAACTTAACCCACAGAAAATGACAAACCCTAAGGCACACAAAGAAAGGAAATTGAGCATTAATTAAATGTCTTGCCTCGAGATTTGTAGACCGGGTGGAGGAAGCGACCTGATGTCATCCAGTGAAATTCGAGAAAACAATGGTTGACAATGCAAATAAAAAAAAAAAAAACCCAAATTATTTTGTACAACAATCACTATTGCAACATCATTGATGTTATATGTCACGGGTAGGAAGCAGTCGTGGGCTACTTTTTTTTTATTATTATTGAAATTGATCAAATTGATAATGGGTTGGTCTATATATTTAACATTTTTTTTTTTTTTTAAAAGATAATGTCAAAAAATCGTTGCTAACATATTGTTATAATTGTTTTTAATGTCTTTGAAAGCATTGCATTCAAAAATGAAATTTTTTTCTAATTCCATTGCTTCAGAAGTGCAAAAAATACACATTCATTCTTCCCAAGCTTATTTAGGTATTTTCCACCATCTTATTTCACACCAAAGTTGATGTGAGTTAGTTCTTTGCTCTCCACAGAATGTTAGCTTCAATGTATTCTTTTTTTTGGAGATCACAAGTAAAGTTGAATTTCTCAACATAGTACTTCTTTCTACCCACTCTTTCCCAATATACATTTGCAGAATTGACAGGAATTGAGGTAGATATTCCATTTATGCATCCATTTTTGTTATTTTGTCTCATCCGTGTTTTATTTCTTTCACCCATGCCTTCATTGAAGACAACTTTATGTCATCTACCTACTGCCATTTTCTCAATTATTTTTATATATATTATGAGACACACCATAGCAATTGGTTCGATGGGAGCTTCCCTTATTTCACTCAAAATTATCCCATAAGGAACTAAAATTTTTATTTTGAACTTGATCACTATAAAGAATTTTTGGATTTTCTCAATTTGTTTCCATTTTGAAACAAGACTACTGCTAGCCCACAATTCACACCCATAAAGCATCACTAAATGAACTGGGAACCCAAAAACACTTTAGTCATTTTATATTCGTTTTCCAATCCCATAGCTTTGCCTCTATACATCTATTTTGGAGAGCATATAATGCTTTCCACCCTCCTAAAATTTTCTTCTTTATGAAGTCCTCCTAATTAAGCTTGTTGTTGAAATCAATTTTGATATGCTTGTACTCATTTACTTCTTCAAGGGTATTTCCTTCAAAGAATAATGTATGTTGGTTATACTTCCTTCTATTAGAGAAAATCATTATTTCGGTCTTATTGGTACTGACTCGCATCCCCACTTATCTACAAAAATTCTCAAGGGCATACAAGTGCATATGCAATCCATGGGTCGATTTAGAAATCAACACAAGGTCATTGGCATATAAAGAAGCGTTATGACAAACTTCCCCAAACGAACACCATCTCCACCTTGCAGATTTAACCACTCTTCCAACGTTTCAATATATATAAAAAAAAGTAGGGGATAAAGGGAAACTTTGTTTGACTCCAATGCCACTGCTAAAGCTTTCTAAAATGATCATTAAAGTTATCATTTTGACTTTCTCCTCTTCATAGAGCCTATCGACAACGACTCTATAATGCAAAGGAATTTCAAGTTCTTTCATTCTACGCCACAACTTATCTCTAGAGACCGTGTCAAATTCCTTTTTGAATTCAATAAAGCAACAAAATACTTCTTCTATCTCCCCCTAAACCTTTTCAATAATGTGTCTCATCATGATACCATGATCCACTATAGAATTTTTTTGCCTAAAATTTGATTTCCCTTTTTCCCTCTTTTATTTTACTTCTGCCCAGTTACTAATTCTATTTTCTAGCATGTTGCCAAAATTATTTGCAAACAAAGGATTGATCATAATGGTTCTATAATTGGAAGGATTATTAATGTCCATGCTTTTAAAAATGTGTATTTTTAGGCTAATTTTATAGTCTCTTAGGTATCCTTTTTTAATGATGTTGTTGAATTTCCATGATGTGTGGTGCAAGAGCATACATTCCTCATTTTAGATATTTCACTTGAAGTTCAATCAATTTATCTTCTTTTCCTATTCTCAACTTCTTAATATCAGTATCCACCTCCTACAACGTGAAAATATTTATAGTTGTGTTGATCTAGGGGGGAGGCTCAACCTCTAATTATTTCTTATAAAGTTGTCTTGCATAGCCAAACCATTGATTGACTGTAATATTATTTTCAATTTGATTCTTCCTTGGTTGAAGTTCCTTTCAAAATATCTTTGGGATATTATTTCCTATATATATTAACTCTTCTTACCTTATTTGCATGAAATCATATTTTTCACTTTTTAAAATATGGTTATATAAATTTACATTCATATTTTCCTTGCCTACCTTCTTCAATGTTGTCCTTGCCATTTTGTGTTCGTCATTAAACCAAGCATTTACCAAAAAGCAATTGGATTTTGATTTCCTATATTTTGGTCTTTTGCACTTCTCAAGTGCACATTGAATTAGATTTGTTAACTCATGATTGTTGAGGATTTGGGAACACGTTTTCTCCTTCTTTATTGACCTCTCTATTGTTATCTTGAAGATGATACAATTTTGTCGTGTTAGAATAATTTTTCCCCTTAAAAGTGATTGTCGATAACATTGGGTTTTCCTCCAATGTTGCCTTTCTTCTAACCAGGATAACCTTATATAAATTAGGTTATGGTCTAATTTTAAGTTTCAAATATGCTCCCCAATCTTAACTTCATTTATCCTTTCTATTATGCTTTGTGAATAAATGTGACATAGTCAACGACACTTGCCTCATTGTATGTAATGCAAGTGAAGTTCCCAGGCCTTTTCCATCTATCTAGACCATTGAAAATAATTATTTTGAAAGCACCACCCAACGAAAGAAAATCCTCCCCAAAATGATTGTTAACTTTTCCATATTCTGAATATCTCAACCATTGGGGATTTTCTTCTTCAGTGAGCCAAATAGGATTGTGATCATCTTTGAAACAAAGAATACTAGCTTGCTGATTTGTTGTTCTAACATTAAAATATTCCACTGAAATACCTTCTCCCTGCTGAGAATATGTGACAATATCTTTCTCTAAAGATGCATATGGATCCTTGTTGTCTATCCCCTTATTTTTGTAATTTTTTGAGACTTGGGGGGGAAAATAGCATACTGCGATAACATTTTGAACCATAAATACTATTATTTTGTATCTTATTTCACTGATTGAATGTGATGGTCTTCTATTTCTTTCACTAAAACTAGTCTTCCCGCTTACCCTTTGTCATTTTTTGTAATATTTCCAATTATCTTTCAACTAGTTGGAATATTAAATTTTGTTTTTGCTTCTTAGATAGAAGAATAAGAGGGTAGGGAGACCCATAAATCTCCTTATTAGGAATAAAAGCAATCCTAATGTGAACAAGGAGCATCATAGTAGCTGGATAAATCACCCTCATGTGTGAATAGGGGATGAAGCATGTGGATGGGGTCAAGTTTGACTAAATAAACAACGCTAGTATGGAGGGAGTGGATAGTTAATGAGAGACAACACAATGTGAATGGAAGGGAGTCTCCATGGGAGTAGTGGCTTTAATGAGTGGAGTCCAAGATGAGAAGGCTCACAATGCATATAAGGAAGGGGAAGGAAACCATAGAAGGATGTTGATTATTACTATGTTTTTGGTCTGTATGACTTCTTGCACTCTTCAGCTGTTTAGCGGAGGTTGTTGTGCTGTTTAGCACAAGGGTGTTCCCGAGCAGGAATCCCACCCTCGTCCTTGGGGGACTTCGAGTGCCCACTTAGGAGAGGTTATTGAGTTGCATTTCCACATTCCGGCATCAGGCAAAGCTTCAACTTTCTTCTACAGCATAGTTTCTGTCAGGGTTGTGCTGTGTTGCATGGTATAAGCAGTGGAGGGTTTACAGGGCCATTTTCTGAGCTTGTTTTCAGTGGAGGAAGCATTATTTCCATTGGGAGGCTAGCAAGGGAGGCCCTTGAGCATTATTTCAGAATTTGGCACCAAGCCAAGCCATTACCATCCCTCACAATGCAGTTTCACTCTCAAACTATGTTATTCTATTGAGCAGTTATACAGGAGATTTCATAACACCATTGGGGAGTTATATTTTCAGTGAAGGGATAAGCCTTTCACTTGGAGAATATATTGGAAGGAGGCTTCATTATTTTCTACATCAGTTCAGCCTCCTCTTTCCAGCTATTCAGTTGCAGTGAATCTTCAGCCCTAGGGTTGCAGTTAACCATTTGTATTTTTGTGTATTTCCGGAAACCCTTTTTGGGTTGTCTTGGAAAAGTGTACGAGGGCCTAGATCTTTATTTCTGGCATCTCTTGAGAAATAGATCAGTTGCCCTATATTATTTTATGTTTCCAGTTGCAACTATTTCCACTAGGACTGCGATGTATTGATCTTCTAACATTTGTATAGCAACCATTAATCATGTATTTGCCTATCTGCTCATGGGAGGCTTGTGTTGTATTGCTTGAGTGACTTGATCCTCAAGATTTTGTGTTCATTATGGCTGATATGGTTAATAGGATGGCTCTACTTTTGTCTCATTTATTGTAAATTGATATTCACTGCTACTTTTCCATTTTTGTGTTCCATATTACTGCTTTTCCTATTTTGGAATATTATAGTGGTATCAGAGCATAATCTTAGCTCAGCCTGTGCATTTCAACCAATATGTCATTAGAAGAAGGAGAGCCTCTCATAGATAGAGAGAAGAGGTATCTCAAAAGAAACTGGAGATATGATTATACAGATGATAGAGAAGACAAGGGAAAAACTCCCATATCAGGAGAAGAGGATGACAAGGAGTTACCTAAGCTTCTTCTTCAAACAATGCAATATATTGCAAGAGAAATCAAGAAGATGAGGATGGATAGACACAAGGAATCCCCTAAAGGGTTTCTACATGGATAAGGCTCCGGAATTTCACATCACTGGCATGATCAACCGGTGAAGCAATAGATTTCCCAACGCTCCATTATGCCTACATTCTTAGCAGTGGGAAATGGAGGATTTCAAGAACAAGAAACTCTTAAGATTACTTTCTTGAGTATGAGTCTAAATCTCAGATATTCAAAGATCATTTGAGCTTTCACGAGTTTTTTTCCAGATCAAGGACAATAGGAGACCCCGACATCACAATAGAGGTGGAGGATTCACACAAAACAATGATCTTCACCGGACTACGGGTAGATTCTTCTTTCTCGCTTTTGATGGGTCATCCAAATGCACAAAAAAATATTGGGTCGAGAAGCTAGACATCTACTTCCATTTGAACCAAGTGCTAAAGATGGAAGCCATCAAAATAGCAGCGCTGCACCTTGAGGGTGAGGCACATGATTGGTGGTTTCATGGTATTTCTACATTAGGGCTTGCCAATGTGAAATGCATATTCAGAGTTCACCAGGAGGCTGGTGGAGAGGTTTGATCAAAGAGACCCGGAGGCATTGTTTATTGAGCTATCCAAGCTCAAACAATCATGTAATCCAAAAACTTACATTTCTGAATTTAAAACTTTCTATTATTGTTTCTGATTTATCTGTAGCTAGGAGGGTCTATATGTTTATTGAAGGGCTAGTAGAGCCTCTACATGGGTTGGTTAAATCAACCAAACCAACTACCCTTCAAGATGCTGTTGAAAGGGCTAGAGATATACAAGATGCTTTGTGTTGAGGAGGTAAATCCCCTTTGCGGACAGAGGCGATCCCTACTAGCCCAGCAGGGGTCTAGCAACAATAAAAAATGTTACGACGCAAGTTCCTAGTTACGAATGAAAAGACTAAAGATAGGAGCCTACCTGGAATCTAATGCTACGATCTGAAGAAGAAAGCGTTCCCGTTCCTCAGCCTTGGCAGATCACGATCCTCCACGATCTCCGCGGGTGGACACCTGCACATGCAAGAAACAAACAGATACAAGCATAAAATCCGGCATACATAACTCAATATCAGTCAGAAAGGATATTACTCATATTAACATCATTGAAAATAGAGTGGAACCATAATCGTAATCATTCATTAAATAACGATCGAAAGAGATTACAACCAAATTTCTGACGTCGTGGTCTCCTTCGGATGGGTCTCCAGTCATTCACGTCTCGCAAAGCTCACCAGGGAAAGGGAAAACCTCTCTTGAGTCTCTCGAAAATAGTCTCCTTACTTGAGTCGGCCTTAAGGGAGGAAAGAGGGCTCTTACAGCACAAAAGGTTCTTGGGAATTTGGAGATTCAAAGCTTAGGCACTTCAAGACTAGCTTGCCATGGAATTGAGCAGGCTTTTATAGATGGGGAAGGAGGGAGTTGGGATCCCTATTATTGTGGGATTGGCCCTATCAACAAGGAAGGTTCCATGGGAGGTGGAAAAACTACTTCCCTTCCATAGAACTCCCGCAACCAAACCTCCCAACTCAAGATAGGTAATGGTTTCTGAGTTTGTTGAAACTCAACTTCCGCCATCTTTATTTAAAAAACACTCCTTAAATTGGCTGGCGCGACTACTGCTCTGGGACAGAGCGTGAGTTGGCGCGGCCTCTTTGCAGGATTTTCCCCATTGGCGCGAGTGCTAAACTGTCTGCCCGCGCCAATGAAAAAAGGGATGTTTTTCATGATTTTTGCAAGGAGATGTCTTTAGGGAAAATGAAGCTCATGCTTAGAGGAATGCATTGATGATGTTTTCAAGGCATGACAATGTTCACAGGTCACAAAATGGGTCCTCCATTGTGCGGGACGGGGAATGGTAGGGACGGTGACAAATTACTGTGTAACAGATGCCCCCTAAAGGATGAGGCCCGAGAGAGAGAGGGGTGAAATGCTTTACGAGAACATGTTCAACTGAAGCCCCGCCGTCAGAAAACCTGCGTAGAAAAATACAACTGATATCTCAAGTACATGATGTATATGCGGTATGGGCGCAGCCATCCGAAACAGAGTACACTATAATCCGGATCCAGGGTATGGGCGCAGCCATCCAACAAGGATCAAAATAAATAGACTCAGGTATGGTCGCAGCCATCCAATCAGTGAGTCATGTACAAAATGATAATAATCCACAATCGCAGCCTGGATTACAACAGACACAATCCAGGGTCTTGCGCTCCATCTCGACCCAAATAAAGTACAAGTTCAGGCATGCGAATATGTGAGCTGAAGTCGAACATGCAAGAACATCGTCTGATTACCAGCCAATGATGAGAGTTGTTAACAGACGCGAGAGGAACCACCAATAATGAGAATGGCCCTCAAGGTACTACAGGTACAATCTACGGCGTGTGAATCAATGAGCTGGCGTCAAACACCTGTAGAATCACTCAATCGGAGGCCAATGATGAAAACCCCACGTCGAATGCGACGAACCTGCCATTGAGGCATGCAGGCTCCAAGGTACCATAAAGGAGTCTCTAGATCAACTTCCTGGATAATGAGCTGAAGTCGACAAGAAGTGACCTTGATCGAAGGTGGGCCATAATGTTTCCCACATCATCGACACGAGACAGAGGAACATGATGTTTTGTTGTGAATCAGGATCGTATGAGAATCAGAGGAAGGTTGATATTAGCAGAGGCCAACTTCTCTTGAACATATAAACGGCACGACAGTGGACTTGGCAGTATTTGACATCAATAGATCAGAGGTCATGGTGACAAGGCAATGAGCAGAGGAGAGGTCAAAAGGGATTAGCCAAACCCATGGAGGCAAAGTGAAGAAACGAGATGAGATGTCCCCAACCCGACACGAATGCAGACAAGTGCCATGTTCAAGAGCGACATACTGCCGACGACAACGACGATGGTTCCATTTTTTCCCCCACTATTTCGGTGAGTACCTCTATATTTTTACACAAGCTTGAAGAGGATACCATATGCTTGTCATATAAATCTGTCCTTCGGACGAATCCATCCTAGTACATTTAACGAGCCCTAGGAAGGAGGAACTCGGAGAACGTCATTTCGACTGGGTCCGATTTCATCAGGGTTTAACGAGTCTGACAAAGGAAGAACTCGGCATCTTTTCATATTTAGAGAGTTTGAAAAGATAGCAGAAAAGTAAACTCCAGCGGTCCCTTTTCGTAGATAGTTCCTCGGACCCGAAAAGGTAGAAAACAATATCCGAGAAAACCTCCTAGTCGCGATAGGCTAGGGTATTCCTTTTTCGTAATCAATCTATCCCAGCCCGAAAAAGGGGTAAACGTATACTGGGCAGATGTCGATTCGTGTCCATTTTAACGAGATCAAAACGACAAGGGCCTCGGCAATATTTTCATGTTTAAAGAGTCAGAAAAGAGCTGAAAGATGACTCCTCCTGGAGGAACGAGTGGTATAAGGGGTAGCTACTAGTTCCGGTAAATGTGGAACTGCTCAAAACATGATAAAAGTAAGGAGGCTGGCTAACAAGACCACTCATCGCAGCGGTTCCTCAGGAACAGGTAAAACAACCAAGTGAAGGCGTATAATCGGCCAAGCAGATAATGACGATGGAGTGAGAAGACCAAGGCTCATCTGGAAAAAACAGGCTGATAAAATGGCAATCACAAGAGGTAAAATGGGGAAGGTTTCATTTTTACACAAGCTTGAAATCAGGAAACTCTGCTTGAAGTTGGTTTCATTTTTACACAAGCTTGAAACAAAGATAAACTATGCTTGAAACCAGTTTCATTTTTACACAAGCTTGAAACGGAAACAAACTATACTTGAAAAAGTAAGCATGCCCCCAGCATGGTGACTCAATTCGAGGTACATGCCCCCCAAGCTTCAATCCATATGAAAGGCAGATGGAGTGAAGGTTCAAGTTACGAGATCAAGAGACAGACTCGACTGGGATTTTACGAGATCTTATCAAAGACTCGAATTGAACAGGAACGTGTTTCATTATTTTAACGAGGTTGACACATTAAAAGAACTATCCTCGGACACCCTTTTTTTATTTTTTAAGGAGCTTGACACAAGACAAGGAACTCTGCTCCGACAACCTTGTTTCATTTTTTAAGGAGCTTGACACAAGACAAGGAACATTGCTCCGAAAACCTTGTCATAATGAACAAGAAGTCATCGCTTCCAAGAGTTCCCCTCTCGATGGAAGGAAAACATCCTGGAAGTCTGGACCCAATGCCCCCAGCACCTGATGCACAACGGCATCATCACTGAGCACAGGCACGGGGTAGGTAGCGACATAGTTGAACTGCGGTTGGGCAGATACAACGGGTGGATAAAAACCAGGAAGGGATGATGGCGTGCCAGTTGCCACATCAGGACCAAAGAACGAAAGCTGATCAATGGTCACAATCCTTCCTTCATGCGGAAAACAGACCACACGAAAGAGGGAGGAGACAAGTGCTCCCATGGCATAGGTGTAATCCCTCCCTAAGAGCAGATTGAAATCCAAGGGGCCTGGAACAACCATCACGTCCATGTGGACGGTTTTACCTCCCAAAGTAATAGGTAACCTTGGAAGTATCCCTAACGGTTGACTCGTTCTTCTGTTAAATGCCAACAGATTTTGCGTAACAGGCGCAAGCGGTGGTGAACTGAAAGCTTGCCAAGTAGTTGAGAATAAAATACTAACAGACGCACCTTCATCTATAATGGTGCTGGGTACAACCAGACCAAAAGCCCGTACTGTGATCTCGAAAGGCACATAAGACGGAAGGCGGTATCCTGCAAATCGACTCCAATCGAAGGAAGTGACCAAACTACTTGGAGGGGCTACCATCGAACCAAGATGGTCTTCCCCTGGTGTTACAGAAGAAGAAGGAGCATCCTCCATGACCTCCATCTCGAAGGTGGGAGGGGTATCCTCCAGGATCTCCATCACAGGAGGCGGAGGAGCAGCTTCTTGAAGTACAGGGACGGGAGAATCTTTCTCCAAGTCCGAGGAATCTGAAGAAACAAGAAGAACTTGAGGGATGTGAGGTCCACTCTCAACGGAAAAGAGTTGGTGCACCGTAGATGGGGCCAGTTCAACCGATCCCACGACCAATGGTTGGTCGGGAACGGATTCCTGAATTCGAATTTCCGAGTGAGCGGGATTGACCAAGGATGATTCTTGACCAATCGTAGGATCAACTAGCGGAGGACTCAAAGAAAGCTGTTTGTAACCAGCCGGGAGGCATGGTGTAGAAACAGTTGAGTTGTCCAACACTCGCTTGGCTTCATCCATATAAGGACAAAGGTGAATGGCATGGTGCCCTTCACACAACTTACAGGGATTGGTAATCTTACCCTGCTTCTTAGGAGTCTTACCAGTACCAGTTGAAGATGTGCCCCCAACCTGACTCCCGGAAGCCAAAGGCAACGGCGGACAACCGCTGGACCATTCTTCAAGCACCTTGGGAATGCCAGGGCAGTCTCGAAGAAGATGGTCTCCCGTGCACAACATGCAAGGGAACTTGAGTTTCCGTGGAGGGTTGGAAGGTTTATCAAGAGGAGGTGCATTAGAAGCAGCAGCTGCAGCCTTAGCCTCTCTCTTATCAGACTTCTTCTTCTTCTTCTTAGCCACCTGGTTACTTGAATCCAGACTTTCACCAGGCGAAGTAGAAGAGGAGGACACAGAAACAGGCGAAGAAGGGGAGAGGTCCACCTTGGAATCAACATGATGTTGTTCAAGTGGAGGAACTGATTGAACAGTAGCCGAGACATTCGGGACCACAGAGGTTGAGAACAACCAAACAGGCAACCCAACAGTTAACCCAGGAAGGGACAACGTTTCCATATAAGGAGCACCAACATTTCCAAAAGGAGGAAACGGACCAGGATTCCCATCGGAGGGGATTCCTTCGTTGGTGAACTCCGAAAAAGTTGCCATCGAAACAACTCAACAGAACACCCTAAGGAAACTAACTTTAACCAGGAATATTTCGTGGGTAGTTCATTTTTATGACATTGAAACAAAAACTCTACCGTTTCATCTTTTAAGAGTCGAGAAAGTGGCAAAAGGTGACTCTATCACTTTCAGATTGGAAACAAGCGTGAAAGGACAAGCGCTCGATGATCTTTTCAAATTTAAACAGTTAGAAAAGATCGAAATGACTACTCAAGAATGCTAGGCAAAGGGTGTACCAAATAACCGTGAACTGCAATATACACCTTGGTTTCAAAAATGAAAGAGAAATCAACCAAGGACTTTCTGTACGTGCAGGCAATCTCCCCGAATGCTGTGTTCGGTGTATCACGGGTATAGGGCGGTAGACTCGGCTTCCTACGGATAAAGGATAGCAACCTAGTGGGGTATCCCTTTATATACGCGACGGTACGGGGAGCACAAGTCCGTACTAGTGCTGTCTAAAGCCAAACGGCGAACGACAGCTGCTAGGTTTAAAGACGCCGGAACACGTCTCTAGCCTAGACCTCTAAAAATGTTTCGTTAAGTTTCAATGCTGCCTTAGGTTAATTGAATAGATTTTAAAGTTGATCTTCGATTAAGTTTCAATTTTCAGGCCCTATCGTATGTAGTGTCTCAAAAGACTCCTAAATGCAAAGCTACATGCCACAGTCCAACATTTCGTTCGATGAAAACTAGTTACAGAAGAGTTGAGAGCTTTTACACAAACGAAATGAACGGAAGACAAACAATGAGATCTCTAATGCAACTAATGAAATTGAAAACTTTTCATTCAGATCACTAATCACTAGCAAAATCGAAAAGATTACAATTTGCACTAATTCAACCAAAAGCACAAGAGATTTTTTTTTTTTTTTTTAAATTTTCAACGTTTGATAGCTAATATGCACTAAACAAACTGAAAACAAACGGAACAACTTGAGAAACGATATTCGAGAGAGCAAAACAAACAAATTTCACTCAACAACGCAAGCAATCAGATCCCAAATCGACCAAAGTCTCTCAAA
The DNA here is from genome assembly GCA_034641835.2 of Pinus albicaulis. Classification (NCBI taxonomy): domain Eukaryota; kingdom Viridiplantae; phylum Streptophyta; class Pinopsida; order Pinales; family Pinaceae; genus Pinus; species Pinus albicaulis. The sequence continues at coordinate 1,385,796,182 of CM076575.1, forward strand.
ACTAAGAAAAGACTCAAAGGCCCCAATGGGCTGTGTGATCTAGGCCCAATGCAAGACCAAACGAAATTCGAATGAAGGAATGAGAAATCACCCAAAAATCGCAACAAAACAATGAACAACTACTAAAAGGATGTGGAGAATCAATCAGGAAGTCGACTGGACAAACAAAACACCAAAACTCCCAAGGAGGGCTCGATACACTAAGCCACTAGATGCCCTAGGGCTCAAAACGTGAAATCGATAGATAAAAGCAAACAACCGAAGGACGGAGGTGAATTCCCAGTCAAACAGGACTCCAACACAGGCAGTCGGAAAATCAAGAAGAAAAACACTGACCAAACCCAGAGAGCTCAAAAATGAGGAAACTCAAAAACCTTACAGGAGTGGCGCGACTGTAAGGCTGAAACTGGCGCCAGAAAGCAATTGGCGCGGGCTAAACAAAAGCAACATGCGCCAATTGGCGTGACTGTCGAGCTAAAAAGCGCGCGAGTCGAGTTTCTCAGCCAAAAAAGAAAAACAACTACTCCAGAAGCAGATCAATGCATACTAAGCAAACCAAGAAGTAAACAACAGCAAGAGAACCCAACCCAGAAGGCTCATCAAGCAAGGAAAAACATAAAATAATCAAAACGAGACAATACAAACGAGACAGTGAAATCCAGACGATCCCCAGCGGAGTCGCCAAATTGTTGAGGAGGTAAATCCCCTCTGCAGACAGAGGCGATCCATACTAGCCCAGCAGGGGTCTAGCAACAATAAAAATGTTACGACGCAAGTTCCTAGTTACGAATGAAAAGACTAAATATAGGAGCCTACCTGGAATCCAATGCTACGATCTGAAGAAGAAAGCGTTCCCGTTCCTCAGCCTTGGCAGATCACGATCCTCCACGATCTCCGCGGGTGGACACCTGCACATGCAAGAAACAAATAGATACAAGCATAAAATCCGGCATACGTAACTCAATATCAGTCAGAAAGGATATTACTCATATTAACATCATTGAAAACAGAGTGGAACCATAATCATAATCATTCATTAAATAACGATCGAAAGAGATTACAACCAAAGTTCTGACGTCGTGGTCTCCTTCGGATGGGTCTCCAGTCGTTCACGTCTCGCAAAGCTCGCCAGGGAAAGGGCAAACCTCTCCTGAGTCTCTCGACAATAGTCTCCTTACTTGAGTCGGCCTTAAGGGAGGAAATAGGGCTCTTACAGCACAAAGGCTCTTGGGAATTTGGAGATTCAAAGCTTAGGCACTTCAAGACTAGCTTGCCATGGAATTGAGCAGGCTTTTATAGATGGGGAAGGAGGGATTTGGGATCCCTATTATGGTGGGATTGGCCCTATCAACAAGGAAGGTTCCATGGGAGGTGGCAAAACTACTTCCCTTCCATAGAACTCCCGCAGCCAAACCTCCCAACTCAAGATAGGCAATGGTTTCTGAGTTTGTTGAAAATCAACTTCCGCCATCTTTATTTAAAAAACACTCCTTAAATTGGCTGGCGCGACTACTGCTCTGGGACAGAGCGCCAGTTGGCGCGGCCTCTTTGCAGGATTTTCCCCATTGGCGCGAGTGCTGAACTGTCTGCCCGCGCCAATGCAAAAAGGGATGTTTTTCATGATTTTTGCAAGGAGATGTCTTTAGGGCAAATGAAGCTCATGCTTAGAGGAATGCATTGATGATGTTTTAAAGGCATGACAATGTTCACAGGTCACAAAATGGGTCCTCCATTGTGCGGGACGGGGAATGGTAGGGACAGTGACAAATTACTGTGTAACACTTTGCCTAGGGCAAAGGCACCATTTTAGCAAAAGCCCACTTTTCCATCAAAGGGAAAATATGTGAAGGCTACTCCTTCAAAGGAGATCCAAAACAAAGGACCTCTTAGTGATGATGTTCGAAGAGACTTGAGGAGAAGGAAGCTTTGCTTCACATGCCAAGAATCATGGGCACTCGGACATAGATGTGAACCAGGGAAGGCACACTATATAGAGTTATTTTCTGATGATGAAGAGGAGGAAGAAGAGGAACTAGAAGGAGGTCACATCATTGGGATAATAGGAGAGGATCCACCACCACCAGGAGTTGGGAATGGAGAATTTTCTCCAATTGGAGGGGCCTTTGCATCTTTGCGGGGGTTACCTAAGTACTTGACCTTGAGAGTTTGAGGTTCCATTCAGGATCAGAGGGTATCAGTGTTGATTGAAAGTGGGGCAACCCACAACTTGATTTATGCTCAGTTATTGCAGAGGAGGGAAATACCTACTGATGACTTTGAGGGATTTTCAGTTTTGGTCCCAGGAGCTAGAACCATGCAGTCATGAAGTATGCTCCGGCAATATCTATCACCATGGGAACATACACATTGAATGATCACTTCTTTGTGGTTGATATCCCTGACACCAATGTGATATTAGGTGTGTAGTGGTTGATTACTTTGGGGAAGGTCACCACAAATTGCGAGACTTTATAGATGGAGTGGACAGACAAAAGGAGTGGTAAGCATGAGGTGATTAGGGGCATGCACACTTATCCCTCTCATACAATTTCCACACAGAAAATAGAGTCAGATTTGAGGAGTGGAAGAAAGGACCTAACAGTCCAATCAATTATGCAGATGACCTTGGCCCCCATGACACATTAATATTTAGAGGCATTCCACCAGGGAGGCCACCAAACCAGGAGTTGATGAGAGATGTCTCACAATAGGTTGCACCACTCATAGGTCCAGGAGGGGTGAGGACCTTTGGAGGACTTGGTAAACCGCAGAGAGTCTTGGTTAGGCTCATGGAGGAGGGAGAAATTATCCCAATATCAGTATTAACAACTCTCACCCAACATCTTGCACTGAGAGAAGATGTTTTAGGGATGGATGATAGCACCATCATGGTGCAAGGAGACCACTCCATGGATTTGGTGAACCAGAAGATACTACCACATATGGAGGAATATTCCACTTATTGTAGAGGATAGTGGCCACTCATGCATACACTGGCCAAACTCAGAAGGTTTTGGATGGGTGATAGCTTCCCATGGAAGGCTAAACTCCAAAAACTTCAACCTTTACTTGGGTAGGAGCAGCTACAGGAGGGGCAGTAGAGGCATGATAAAAAAATCCCGACATATGACTTTGGCATGGGATATGTCAAAGGAGAGGACAACAACATGATAGGTGCTTTACATTGTATATCAGCATCACTGTCATTATGGAGTATAGATCCTTATTGGAGATCCCAGTTCTTGGTGGAATACTCCAAGGATCTCTTCTCATGCAAGGTACTTCATGGTCAGTTGTCAGATGGAAGATATGCAGTGAGAGATGGGGTCATCTATTATTAGAGTAGGATATTCTTGACTAGAGCCTTTAAGCTCAAGGAGAAGCTCTTACATGCAAAATATGAGGTTTTCCTCTCCAACCACACCGATTTCATGAGGGCATACCAAGATATCATGGAGGGTTTCACTTGGGAAGGCTTCAAAGAGGAGATGCACCATCATATCAGGAGATGCATGTGTTGTTTGGATATTGAGGAGAGACATAACTCCTTGGAAGAGTTATCACAACCACTTCCTTTCTCATTGGGAATGAGGGGAGGCCCATCTATGATCCACTTCACCAACTTGCTCAAGGTACATGGCAAGGATTGTATTTTTGTACATAATGATCCACTAACTGAGTGCTTGTATTCCTTTTCCATTCATGTGCAGTTCATTGCTCCAAAAGGGGGCACTCTTTTCTTTAGAATACATAATCTACTTGGAGCTACAATCAGTGATGGGCATGGTCACTCCCAAGGAGATTTTTGGGAGATGATATCTTATTCAGGGTGTGCTCAATTGGCACCACATATCATTCAACTTCTCCAAGCATGTGAGAGGATTGGGGCATAAATAAAGTAGTTGGGATTCACTCATCATACCATGTTTTGAGGTAGTAAGGAGTAATATTGCGCTGGTTCCACTTGAGGGACTATGATCCTCCTCTGGTATTTCATATGGTAGCTAGTGTGTCCTTGATTTTGATCCCATATGTTGATGATGTTCTTATCATTGTTGTGGGAATGATTGGAGGGATGACACATGGGTTGGATGTGCGCATTGGGAATGAGATTCTCCACATTTATTATGCTTCATGCTTTAGGGAGAACATTGGGCAATACAATATTTCTCCATTAGACCTCTTGTTTCCTTATGGGATGAGCCATTTGGTTAACTTGAGCACTTGGGAGATGCATCTCATGAGCACTTGGGAGGAGAATTTCAGGGATAGATTGATTGGGGGACACTTGGTTCATGAGGAGAACTTATCATATGGAGGTGTCATAAGGGAAGGATGAGAAGTTTTGCAGAACTCACATTTACAGTTTCTCGAGGACAAGAAACATTTGGGAGGGGAGGACTTTAATATTCCCAATTAGGTTTCAACTAGTTGGAATATTAAATTTTGATTTTGCTTCTTAGATAGAAGAATAAGAGGGTAGGGAGACCCATAAATCTCCTTAGTAGGAATAGAAACACTCCTAATGTGAACAAGGAGCATCATAGTAGCTGGATAAAGCACCCTCATGTGTGAATAAGGGATGAAGCATGTGGATGGGGTAAATTTTGACCAAATCAATAGCTCTGGTATGGAGGGAGTGGATAGTTAACGAGAGATAATGTAGTGTGAATGGGAGGGAGTCTCCATGGGAGTAGTGGATTTAATGAGTGGGGCCCAAGGTGAGAAGGCTCACAATGCATATAAGGAAGGGGAAGTCAACCATAGAAGGATGTTGATTATTATTATGTTTTTGGTATGTATAACTTCTTGCACACTTTAGCTGTTTAGCGGAGACTGCTGTGATGTTTAGCACAAGGGTATTCCCGAGCGGGAGTCCCACCCTCATCCTCAGGGAAATTCGAGTGCCCACTCATGAGAGGTTATTGAGCTACATATCCACATTCTAACATCAAACCAAGCTTCAAATTTCTTTTACAGCGTAGTTTCTGTCAGGGTTGTGCTGTGTTGTAGGGTAGAAGCAGTGGAGGGTTTACGGGGCCATTTTCTGAGGTTGTTTTCAGTGGAGGAATCATTCTTTCCATTGGGAGGACAAAAAGGAAGGTCCTTGAGCATTATTTCAGTGTTTGGCACCAGGCCAAACCATTACCATCCCTCACAACACAGTCTCACTCTCAAATTGCGTTATTCTATTGAGCAGTTGTAAAGGAGGTTTCAATACATCATTTTTGGAGTTAGATTTTCAGTGAAGGGATCAACCTTTTACTTGGAGAATATATTGGGAGGAGGCTTCATTCTTTTCTACATAATTTCAGCCACCTCTTTAGAGCTATTCAATTGTAGTGAATCTTCAGCCCTAGGACTGCAGTTCACTATTTGTATTTTTGTGTATTTACGGAAACCCTTTTTGGGTTGCCTTGGAAAAGTGTATGAGGGCCTAGATATTTATTTTCGGCATATCTTGAGACATATATGAGTTGCCCTATATTATTGTAGGTTTCCAGCTACAGCTATGTCCACTAGGACTGCGTTGTATTGATCTTTCGGCATTTGTATAACAACCATTATTCATGTATTTTCCTATCTGCTCATGGGAGGCTTGTGTTGTATTGCTTGAGTGACTTGATCCTCAATATTTTGTGTTCATAATGGATGATATGATTAATATTATGGCTCTAATTTTGTCTCATTTAATGGTACATTGATATTCACTTCTAATTTTCCATTTTTTTGTTCCATATTACTGCTTTTCCTATTTTGGAATATTACATTTTTTGTTGATTTGTTCCAAACTGCTAACTTCAGATAATCATCAAATGTGGGAGCTTTGCCACCATCATGTCCATGATTTTTCATGAGATAAATTATGTCTCTACCTTCTAAAATAAGACCTAACCAAGTTCCCCTCCTCCAAGGGTAGACTTAGGTAGATATGGGTAGGATTTGATTGCTATGTGGTTTGGCACACAACACTCAAAATTGAGCCTTCATCCCTTTTCATCCATGTTGATCTTGTTGTTTCCCTCCCTATTATAGAATTAAATATTTTTCCTGTATTTCCATCTTATTTCCCTACTTTTCCATGGGTCCCAAAAACCACAATAACAACTTTACCATTGTACAACCATGCTCTTTTCCCTTTATTTTTTGCTACTCTAATTTTCTACACTTCTTCCCTTATGGGCATCTTTTTATTTTCTAGTTATGAATGTGGTGATTATATCCATGCCTTGTTGGTCACACACATTCTCATGAAAAATGACTCAATTTTCCTTGAAGTCGTGGAAATAGTTGTGACGAGGCTCTCTTTACCCTACAAATTTTTACTTAAATGGGAAATGAACATGTTGGATACAAAGTCAACAACGTTTCTTGATAGGGTGGAAAAGAGGTGTGTAAAAATTTATTTATACCCAAACATAGAATATTGAATAATAATTAATGGAGGAAAGATAATGAAAACTCGATGTATATTTACTAATTATGGGGTGGAAGTAAGAGTTTAACTTACTAGCATAGTTATATAAAATAAATGGTTGGTAAACATGGATAGGTATCAATCCATGCTAAGGGAGAAATTTAATTAATAGACGAAATAGTATTTTTTGGCAAGAATATGACAACAAAATATTGAATAAGATTTTGATTTCTTATTTTTTAAAATTCACTATGGAATGCAGAAAAGGATTCAATACCCTTAAAAACCTTGAAGCATTTGAACTTTTTAGATTAAACAACTTAAATTTATGATTCTTAAGAATATCCCATATTTTTGGGAAAAAATGATAAAAAAGGTACCCAGAAAAGGGCCATTTCATTTATTAATTAGAATACGTGCATGATAAGTGTCAAAACATTTACTCCATGATATATATCACGTTGCTAAAATAAAAAAGTTATAAAAATTGAATAAATTATACATTTATTTTAAAGTATTATTATTAATTATAAAAGAATTAATATATAAGTTAAACATATGTACATATAAAAAACATGAAACAATATTCTTAATGATGAATATTTATCATTATTTTATCATGGATATTTTTAATCTATAAATAATTTTTGTTACAATGCCATGGCTTAAGCCCAAAATACCATTATTCACTTCAATTTCACTTGTTCATATGAAATTTTTTTAATTAATCAATTAATTAAATGGGAAAAATGGCATAATTACTTTGGAAATATATCTCAACCTTTGGGCTTGGGGCTTCAAATATCTATTCCATCTGTCGATCTGTGTCCATCCCTGAAATGGATACAAAATCTTCTGATACAAACCTTTCTATTTCCCCTACTTTCTCCCGATGTCAGGTTGAACATCCAAATTTGAAAAGAGAAATATACGAGCTCCATGTCCTAGTGGGTCAACTATGTGCCTCAGAGTGTGACATCCTCGACCTAATAGAGTCACAAAAGAAAAAATGGGCCCGTATGGAAGATGAAATAGACACCCTGTGTAGCATACTCACCATCTTTCAAATATAGGCAACAACGCTGGAAAATTCAGCTCCAAAGCCACCATGGCATTTCAACCTGAACTGACTTGTTGATTTTGAGTAGTTTTTTATGAATTGTTTCAAATGTATCTGGCTTATGTTTAGTTTTTGTAGAAGTTATACTAGTAGAATCTTAGAAGTACTCAGGGTGGAGGGGTTATATGATGTATTTTGGGAATGGGTTATTAGTAGTAGTTTTGTTATTTTAGAAGCGTCTAAACTGTATGAAGATGTAATTTTCCCGGGAATTTATCGTGACCAGGCATGGAATTAATACAATCCAATACTCATTCATGTAAAAAAAAAATCTCAAAATTTTATTGGTGTATGTAATTCCTCCTCCCACATTTACCCACTTTAAAAACTCTCTAGGGTAAACATGAGTTGAGTGTCACTATGACATGACTTAACCTCCAAGTTCCAGTTATGGAAGTGGGGAATACAAACCAAAAGTAAATTGACATACCTCAGAGGCTACAAATCACTCAAAATATTACCAACCACCCCAGGTTATCAATCCTTGAGATGAACTCTTTTTCACTGACCTAACACCCCAACCGCACCCTTGACACACTATATGTGTGGTTATGAGACTCCAACCACACCCATAAGCATACCCGTGTGCGCAGATAGCCCAAAATTCCCTATTATGTGCATGCGGTCACGAGATATATGCCAATTTTTCAAACTAGCGTCCAAGGCACTACCCAAAACTTCTTGTAACATTCTAAAATCATGAAAAATGATGATAGAAAAGCTAAAAAATAAAATTTTGAACAAGATATTGACCTAAACATGCCTAATGCAAGTTATACATTTCATCAAGCACATGAAAAACATATAAGCTATAGGTCATGAATGCATATATGATCATAAACTTCTGAACTTCATCTAAAAATCACCAAGAAGACTTTATGCCCTCTCTAGTTGGTTGCAACAACACTTGTTAGTCCATACATTCATCAACGATCCAATAGCTTATCAAGTCATGAGAGAGATCCATAGCTAGATCACATCACAAAACCATGCATCTAACCAACATATAACCATTATAGAAACTATGAAAAATTAGCCATAATATCACCATACTAACCAATATAAGTGCTCATAGATCACAATAGGAAAAAAACTCATATTAACATATGAAAAATTCAACCAAGTTAGGGACTTCCACGTACCACCTGACCATAGATTGGGATGAACCAAATCTCTCTTTCAACCAATCACCCCTATTCCATATTCCAATCATGAATTTGGTATCATAAGGGTTAAACCAAAATAAAACCAACTAGGGCTTCAAGAGGCCACACCACCTAAACCCTCAACCACAGTGATTTCACCTAAAAGGTCTAGAAATCGCAAAAATAAACCACATTGGTCTCTATCCAAGTTGTGCAGGGTTCCAAGAACTAGTAAATCAACCCATAGCCTCTAGGGAACCCAAGTTGTTTCATGGCTCTAGAAAATTTTTCCCAACCCACAATCTCTAGGGACCCGTAACTCAACCCACATCCTCCAAGGAACTCAAGCTATTTGAAGGCTCCAGAGAATTTGTTCCAACCCACAATCATAGGAAACCAAAGAAATAATCAGAAAACCAAATGGGGAACCCACTACACCATGGCTATATAGGAAATGACAAAGGCAAGACTGAAACCACTGTCACTCCAGGAAAATATCCATGCCAATGACAACAAATGACCAAGGAATCACATGCATATATCATGCATCCAGAAACTAGCAAGAATATCACACATGAAACCTATTACCTATAAAGTAAGCATGTTGTAGTTGTTGATCTAACTGTATCCTTGTGCTTCCTTGCTTTCCTTTGTTTTATTTATCCAATCCAAAGTGAATGCTAGAATGCTCCAAGAATGCTCTAAGTGTGCAAGAGTATGAGAGAATGAATAAGAGATAAACTAAAAACTGTCAAAAAGCTATCAATTGTTTCTATGATTCCTTTTTATTATTTATGTCTCATTTTTCTTCATTTTTGTTGATTTTCCCTCTAATTTCCCTTGCATGTAAATTTGTGTCTCTTCACCTTCATTTTATCCAATTTTCCTTTATTTTCACAATTAAATGCCATTTATTGCCTCTTTGAATTCGTCGATGCCTTTGCCGATTCCATAGCCATTAATAATCCACAAGTGATGCCCACTATAATTTTTTCCCACCATTCAACTTGGAATATGTGTCCCATGACCTTGGTATTATTTTATTTACATGGAAAATAAACCATGGGTTACTAGAAATACCTTTTTCTTGGTAGAACATGGTCTTCGGTGTTCAATGATGCTTATAACCAACAAAACATGTTTCCCATGAAACTTTATAACACAACTTGATGTAGCATTTACATGATACCAAGCTATTGAAACCATGAACACCATACTTCTTATTGGATCATTACAACACAACTCGATGCAATATTTACAACATACTGCTTCTTGGATCTTTATAACACAACTCATTGAGTATTTACAAGACACATATGCATAAAAATAAACCAAAACACATAAATCAAACACATTTTCTACACCAACAAATAAGGAAGGATACAAGGCTCGCATCTCATCAACCATCTCCCTTGTTGCTTCATCAGGCATAGAGTGCTTCCACCACACTTTAACCTGCTCGATTGCTCAGTTCTAGAGCATGAGCGATTTCCTCTACAAAATTCACTTAGGTTATGGCTGGAACTCTCCCTCTAGTTCCACCTGCAATACATATCAAGCAATCACATGATCAATATCCTGCACATATCTCTTAAGTAATGAAACATGGAAGACATCATGGAATTTCACTATTGGCAGTAGTGAAAGTTTGTAGGCCAGTAGTGAAATCCTCTCAAGGATCTCAAAAGTACCACAATACTGAGGTGCCAACTTGATACATGATCCAATCCTTAAGGAGCTCCTCTTGGGCTTGATGCACAAGTACACATTCTCCCCAACTTGAAACTCCTTGAATGCTATATGTTGATCTTCTTAGCTTTTCATCAGGTCATGTGCTGCCTTTTAATCCCTATTAATAACTTGCATCTCCTACTCCATCTTAGCCAACATATCAGGTATAATCAACACCCTGTTTACTGGATCACTTCAACTGATAGGAGTATTACAAATTCACCCATAAAGAGCCTCAAATGGACCAATCCTTAACGATTCCTGATACCCATTGTTACATGAAAAATATATCAGTGGAAGATAAATCTCCCAATTCCTCTATTTATGCATGACATAAATCCTCAAAATGTACTCAAGAATCCTTTTAACCCTATTTTTCGGTCCATCTATCTACAGACGATAAGTTGCGCGGAAAGCTAACTTTGTCCCCAATCCTACAAACAACTCCTTCTAAAACTTGGAAGTGAACTTGGCATCTCTATCTGATATGATTTTATTAGGAACACCATGCAACCTCACTATCTCCTTGATGAAGATACAAGCTATTTCACTAGATGATTTAGTAGAATCCACTGTAATAAAGCGAGCTACCTTGCTCAACCTTTCAACCACAACAATGATGGAATCATGTTGTCTTGATGTCCTCAGTAAACCTGTAATTAAATCCATGGAAATGAGCCCCCATTTCCATTTCAGGATCAAAATAGGCTGAAAAAAATAGTTGGATGCTTACCGTCAGATTTCACCTGCTAACAATCCAAACTTCTTGCAACAAACTCAACCACATATTTCTTCAAGTTCGTCCATTGATAGAAATTATTAACAACTATCAAAGTATTTCGATATATTGGGTGGTCTGAATACGACTTGACATGAAACTCCCTCATGATAATCTTCTAGAGCTCACTATTATCTAACACATAAATCATATTTCTGAATCCGACCAACCCATCTATTGTGAGACGATACTCATCATCTCTATCACCTTCACCATTTTGTTGCAACTTGTGCTTCTGCTGTTGGTACCTCTCATCATGTTGTCGTGCATGCAATATTTGTCCTGTAAATCTGTCCCATCTAAACTCACAACTAAAATGTGATTCACCTGCACTCTCCTACTGAGAGCATCTACATCTTTGTTCTCCTTTCCCTTAATGTACCTGATCTCATAGTAAAACTCATTGAGGGTATCCAACCATCTAGCTTAGATTGGGTTGGTCAAACAAGTACCTCAACCATTTTTGATTACTCATTAGAACAAACCTTCTATTAAGGAGATAATGTCTCCACATATTCAATGCATGAATGGTATTTTCCAACTTGAGGTCATGAGTCACATAGTTCTGCTTATGTTCATTTAGCTTTCTTGACTCATAACATACCACCTGTCCTTCTTGCATCAAGACTCCTCCAAGTAATTTCTTGCAAGCATATATCTAGACTACAAACTCATTATCATGATCTGCAATATTAAAAAATAGAGCATTTGTAAGAAAATGCTTCAACTCCTCAAAAGGAGATGCACACTTGTCAGTCCATTCAAAAAATTTTCCTTTCCTTTACAAAGATTTGAAAGGATAGAAAATCCTTGAGAAGTTCTTGATGAACTGTCTGTAATAACTTGCCAGTCCCATGAATGATCTAACCTCATCCACATTCCTATTATTTGGCCACTCCATGATAACTTTAATCTCTTTTGGGTCCACTGTTATCCCCTCCTTGGAAACAACATGTCCTAAATAGTGAATTTGAAGCTGAAAGAAAATGCAGCTGCTGAGCTTAGCATACAACTGATGCTCTCTCAACAATCTAAACAATGTTTTCAGGTTCTATGCATGCTCTTCCTCATTCTTGGAGTATATCAAGATATCATCAATAAACACTATCACAAACTTGTCCGGATAAGGGCACAACACACTATTCATCCAACACATGAAATTATTTGGAGAATTGGTAAGACCAAAAAGAACCACCAAAAACTCATAATGTCCATACCTTGCAAAAAATGTAATCTTGTAGATCTCTTCTTCTTTGATGTGCACCTGATGATATCCTAATCTCAAATAAATCTTTGAGAACATTGTTGCTCCCTTCAACTGATAAAACAAGTCATAAATCCGTGAAAATGGATACTTGTTCTTGATGGTCACCTTGTTCAACTGCATGTAATCAATGAAAAATATGAGAATAACATCCTTTTTCCTTACAAACAATATTGGTGCACCCCAAGGTGACATAGTTAGCCTTATGTATCCCTTGTCAAACATTTCCTTAAGCTGCAACTTCAATTCCACCAACTATGGAGTACTCATCCTTTGATGTGCTTTAGAAGTTGGTGTTGCTCCCGGCATCAACTCAATAGAAAATTTCACCTCTCTATGAGGAGTTAACTCTGGGATATATATAGGAAACACCTCCTGAAATTGCTGCAAAAAATGATACCTCTTCAGGACGTCATCACCCTCAAAATAATTTCCTTTATCACTAGAAATATTCAATGCAAATAATAAGCATCATTTCGTGTAGCTGCACTTTTCCTTCATAGTTGTAATCATTCTGACTGATATAGGATTCTTCTTTCCCTATAAATTCTCCTTTCCCTACCATCATCCAAGAACTCAATAGCTTTTCAACAGTCTACCTTGGTCCTATGAATGAAAAACCAATCCATGAACAAAAGCATAATATATGAACACGATTGAAGCACATTTAGATGTGTTGATGTAGGCATACCATTCATCTCAAATACAAAAAATCTCACTCAATGATGAAATATTCTCTTGGTCCCTATAGCCAGCTGCACCAACCAAGATTCTGCACACACTTATTTATTCAAGAAAAAATTATCCACCTAGTCAGGATTGATATAAGTATAGCTAGATCCAAGGTCAATAAAAATGGAAACAACTTTATCATGAATCTTAATTTCCATCTCAATAATGGATTCCTGATGATCAACCTGCCTGTTATCCACTGTTTCATAAATTCGAGGAATACACTGACCAACATATCCAATTGTTTATGCCTCCTGAACACTGTAAATATGAGGTCTGCCACCTTGGCGTGATGGGAACTCACTCCTGCGATGCTCTCCACCACAAGTCTAACACCTCAAAGGATTTCTTCCATCGCCCTTATTCTACTCCTCAGGTTGAGACCCATGTCCTCTCTCAACTGCATTGAACTTCTTATAAGGCACTACATTCTCCTTATTACTAGTATCCTGAAGTCTTCCTTGCTTCTTAACCCACTTTCCTTTAGTATTCTCATTAAATTTACAATCTTTCCTAGGCTTAGACTTCTGTTATACTGCTCCTAATAATGCTTCAACTTCCTAATGACTTCCTCCATTGAAAAAGGCTCATCATACTCAATTTGGTCTTTAAATTCTAAAGGAATTCCACTAATGAACATTTGGACCTTGTATTCTCATCTTTGAGATAAGGCACATACCTCAACAAATCCAAAAACTTAGTTGTGTAATATTCATCTATCATGGAACCCATCTTAAGCTCATATAATTCCTTGGCCTTCCCATCATAATATCTCTTATGCAAGTACTTCTTCATGAATATTAATTTAAAATCATGCCAACTCAACTCTTCTACCTTGATTCCTCCGACACGCTTCACATCTTTCCACAAAATATTTTCTTTTCCCTTGAGATTGAATATCGATAGCTTGGATTTCATATTCTCTGAATAATCATGCAATTAGAATAAATTCTTCATCTCAAGTATCCATGCTTCTGCATCTTTTGATTTATTCACATCCCCATCAAAAGTAGTAGACTTGGATTTCTTGAAATCCTTTGGAAAATAATACTTTTGACATCTCCTATAAGGATTCTAGTGGTAATAACGATGATGTGTTTGAGAGCCAGAGCTACAATAAAATCCATGAGTGCTAGTCCACTTTTCAGGCATATCCAAATATTTGACACCTCTAATTGTTTCATCCTTGTCCAACTTGTATCCTTATCGAAACTTGCTACCATATTCTAGATTATTTTTTTCTTCCTGTCCATGAATGGTCCTCAGTTGTCCCTCCTTTTGAAAATCTGAAAGACTCTGAAGGATGACCGAATTAACCTCTACTTTCCTTTACTGAGCTTTAGCAAGTCTCTCCTGCGCCTCAACCAACCTACTATTATCTGCCTTCAAACTTCTCATTGTATTTGCTATATCAGGAGAGTAATCTTCTCCTTGTTGCTCAAGTGACCTATCCCATTTTGTTGTATTCACATCAGGCTTGTAATGGTATTCATGTGAATTGTAGTCCACTATTCTGCTCTTCATCTTTGATCTTTTATTTCTTGCAAACATGTCATGTTATATAAACCAAATAGATACATAATTAAAATCACACCTTTGTGTATTTCAGGGCAGGTTATCTCATCTGCACAATCAATCCAGATTAGCACACAATAGATACATAATGACATCTACATATTAACATTTCAACATCATGCATGATGACACAAAAATTCAATAATGATCATATGCGTAATAACCATAACGATCATAATGCACACATAACAATATGAATTTAGCTCATCCAATACAAGTGTTTAAACCTAGAAGCTCTGATAGAACCCTATGGTATTAGATATCACCCAAAGAGAACAAAAATTTAGTTCTGATATCACCTTGAAACACATCCTCTCACATTTGTCCAATTTTACAAACTCTCAAGGATAAAATGAGTTGAGTGTCACTATGACATTACTTGACTTGTAACACTCTCTGCCCACATCTACCCAAGTAACCAGAAAACTGGGGTAAACATGTGATGATATGTAACTATAATGAGATTCAACCTCCTAGGTGACCCTAAGAAAGTGGAACCGACAGAATCAAAACATACAGACCTTGTACAACAACAAAAACACCCCCAGGAGGTAACCAAACCATTTAGGCCTCTTACCCCTGGGTAACACTGATATTTTGACCTCTTTGAGCCATAGACACAGGCACATGATTCCAATCCAAAATCCATGAGGATATAGATGAAGGCATAATACAACATTCTAGCATATAGGGCCCCAATTCATTAGTTTCGTGCCAGCGTCCCCGAGATTTGAGACACCTTTTCAAGCCCATAACCTAGTTCTCTGCCCAAAACTTCATGAAAAGTTTAGAGATAATAAATAACAATAGGAAAATGATATAGAAGCAATCACATAAATAAGAATTCATCTGGACCCCTGCTAACCATGACAAACATTTTTTCAAACATGTCACAAACATTGAAACTACAGGTGTAAACAACAAATCTGAGCATAGGGGTCTCATAGTTTTATGAGAATCACTAAGAATAATTTCTCTCTTACATCATTAGCTACAATACAATCTATTTGACCATAGATACATTGTGCATTAATTTACAAATAAAAACATGGAGAGAGCCATACATCGTCACTCATAAAATACATGGTTATACCCAACATAATAACAACAAAAATACAATGGATACAACAACAATAGAATCCACATATAAACTAATATATTTATACATTGGATACCAAAGGAATGATCTTCTCATCAATGAATTTAAAAACCAACTAGAGATGGGACTTCCACGTTCCACCTGACCATATATTGGCTGAGCCAAATCTCTCTTCAACCAATCACCCCTGTGCCACATTCCAAGCATGAATGTGGGACTCAAACCGAAAGAGCCAATCCAGGGCATACAGAGGCTAAACCACCTCACCCTCATCAACATAAACCAGGCTTTACCGTGATATACACCCTATCATTAGGCCAACACAAGTATGGATATCACGAGATTATCTTTGCCTAAACCATGAGGAATTTTCCTGTCTCTTAGTCTCTTAGGCTTTACCACAATCCACAGTCCAAATTAGGGACCACTGGGCCCTAAACTGAGATATAGTATCCAGGCTTTACCATACATTCCATCCCAAGACTACTAGGCCCAATGGATATCACTCACCTCTCAAGCTTTACCTAAATCCAAACCCGGATCACTAGGCCCTAAACCGAACAAAACCACCTCTAGGATTTATCGTATATCCCGACATTCATAGGTCGAGGATTCCTAGGCCCACCGAGGAAACACAGTATCGTACTTTACCGCAACCCATAGTACAGTTTATGGGTTACTAAGCCATGTGTTATATCAATTCGGAGATCCACCTCACTTAGCTTTGAATCCATTTGGAAATTCAGCTAAACCAAAACATGAGAAATCCACAACACCATGGCTATCTGGAAATGGAAAGGCTAGGATGAAAACACTGTCACACTTGGAAAAACCCATGCCAAGACATAAAATAACCACATGAAATACCATGCATTCCATATCTAGCAAGGAAACACACATGAAACTTGATACCTACCAAGAATCCTGATCCTCCTTGCTTGCTTCCTCCTTCTTCTTGCTTTCTTGCATTTCTTATCCCAATCCCAAAATGCTCCAAGAAAATTTAAGTGTATGAGAGAGAGAGAGAGAGAGAGAGAGAGAGAGAGTGAGAGAGAGTAATGAGAGAGCTCCAAAGCTGAAATGACAAAAGGTTGCAAAATCTTGCCAATTAATCCTCAGAAGCCTTTTTATCAATGGGGCCTCTATTTTCTTCATTTTCCATTATTTTCCTTCATTTTCCTCCTCACATGCAACCTGTGACCTTTCACCTTCCTTTTATACTATTTCCATTATTTTCATAAATAAATGTTCCAAAATTCCATTTTTCCTCTCCAAAGCCTTTGCCTTTGCTTTCACCAATTTCCTCAGCCATATTAACCGAGTGAACACCCACTAGGATGTTTTTCCCAACATTCAACTTGGAATAAGTGTCCCATCAACCGTGATTATTATTTTAACTTTATTACTTGGAATTTTCATGAGGGATGTTACAGAACCCTGTCCCTTGGGGAAACACCATCCTCGGTGTTCAATGACACCTACAAACCAGTAAAATACTAAAAATAAAACATACTTCCTATGGATCTTTATAACACAACTCCTTGTGGTATTTACAATGAATAACCTTCATAAAATAAAAATCATCATGACAATCATACCATGTACTGGAGATTTATAACACAACTCATTACGATATTTACAATAGTATACACATACACACATTTTCTCAACCAAAAAATAAAAGGATACGATGCCTATATCAGCAATAAGGGAATCCATAGGCTCACACCTCCACCCTCAAAGTAGTACCAAGATTCACTTCCTTCCAAGGAAGTCCAGAATCCACTGTTATAGTAAAAGCTGCATCCAATGTCCAATGATACAATCCTACACCATGTATCCCCTCAGTGAATAGTTATCGACTCATTGTTATAGGTCACACTCCCAATGTGCATCTAATTCCATCTGGAAATGCTAACGACCAAAACCAATCCATCCCCGACCTTCCATTTTCTTCTACACAGTCCCTCAGGAAATCTGGTAATCGCTTCCATGCAGTCACTCACCTTCCAAGTTCCCAGACACACCCTATCCTGGGCGATCCATCCCTTGGCAAGGCTTCCTCGCATCGGAAGATACAAAAACC
This sequence comes from Pinus albicaulis, assembly GCA_034641835.2. Lineage (NCBI taxonomy): Eukaryota > Viridiplantae > Streptophyta > Pinopsida > Pinales > Pinaceae > Pinus > Pinus albicaulis. The sequence continues at coordinate 1,385,814,130 of CM076575.1, forward strand.
AAGGCATATACTTGCCTCAACCATCGTACCGGTAATAGCATGCTCATGGAAATCAATGGACACTATTGGGTACCAGTGCCTCATAATGGCCTTGCTCTTGAAGTGCTTTACCAACATACTATTTCCTATTTCAATTCCTTTTGTTGTTGCTGCTAATGCTTGCAATAAGTTTCAACCAACCAATCGGGAATTTCCATGATTTATGGTACCAAGCACATAATCCCATTAGGCTAAAAAAAATTGAAATAAATTCAAATCATATGTCATTGGTAGCTCGTCAATAAGGTGCACTTGCAATTATGTTCACTTCCTGTCACAACAAATCAAACTAGATGTTTGATCAAATCATCATGAATAAACATATCACATATGTTTAGCTCAAAACACAACCACCATAGGCCAAAATCATGAATCAAATCTAATCATCATAAACCATAATCATAAATCACATATAACCATCATAAGTCAAAATCATATATCACATGCATAATAGAACTGAAATAAAATATCGATACTTATCCTTCATCGGTCCTTACTTCTACCTTTTTTCTTTCTATACACACACTGGATCGGTTGCCACACCTAGGAAGCACCCAATGCCTTTGCTTCTCTTCTTTCACATACACATACACCTACACTAGTTTTCCATGCAACACAATACATACACCTACCTCCAGTGTACAACACATACCCCTACACCCGGTGTACAATACAACACAACACATACACCTATATCTGGTGTACATCACAACACAATACATATACATATACAAGGTAAAACAAAAGGAATACACATGTCACGATACCACAACTACACCATGCACATACATAGTACCGCATGCCCGAAACATAGCATGTATGACATGCAAAAATACCACATGCATAACAGTACCATATGCACAACATGTACACAATACCACCTATACAGAACACCACTCGCACAATGTGTGCACAACGTAAGATGTACACGACACCACCTGCACAATGTGTACACAACACCAAATGTACACTGCACCACCTGTACAATGTGTACACAATACCACATGTACACAATACCAAATGCACACCGCACCACCTATACAATATGTACACAATACCACATGTACACAAAACCACATGCACGACATGTACACAACACCACATGTACATTGTGCCACATGCACGACATGTACACGACACCACCTGCACACAACACAGCATGTATAACATGTACACAACATCACATGCACACAAAATCAGATGTAAAATCATGCACACAACACCATATGTACAACACATGCACAAAACCATACATACATAGCACTACATATACAACATGTACATATCACCATATGTATACAACACTGCATATCCAACATGCATACAACACCATGTGCACACAACACTGAATATCCAACATGCGCGAAATACGATATGTACATAACACCACATATCAAACATGTACATAGCACCAGCTATACCTAGCACTACATATGAAATATGCCCACAAGAACCATATATACAACTTGCATATGTACATATTACTACATATGTTACATTTACACATCTAAATATACAACATGCACAACATATATACAATAGTAGTACTACACATACATAGACCACACATTGACCCCACAACAACCTTACTTCTAGTGTCCTTCCACTATCCATACCTATCCTATCATGTCACAGATCACACTACCTTTACTTCGCTGATGTACTTCTCAACATTACATGTCCATAACATAAACATAGGCATATTACAAGCATGTAATATCAATTCATGTCCACATGATATTAACCTCATAGATCTGTCAGGGTTACTCTTCCCACTTGATTCATCATAATACAAAGAACCTCATCATGCCATTCACCAGCATAAGAAATCATTCCCCCCACAATAATGATGCTTGAAAACCCTTTCATATAGTAACATAGATACATAGATACATACATATATAAAATCATTAGCATAAAAAAATCATGATCCTATCATACAACGACATACACACACACATATATACATATAAACATTCACATTAAAAGATTATTATCCACAACGACCTTGTCAGACATGAAAATATACATACATACATACATGTGTACACATACATGTGACCTTATTTCCTTAAGAATAAATACAAAGTATTCTACAAGTTCCAATAGTTTAAGGCTCTTGTGTAAAATCAGAAAGACATGAAAACTAAGTTGTGGAGAACAAATAATGTTGGATAATGTTGTGGGAATGAATTCAAAGAATTTTGTAAGAAGTGTGTTATAGAAAGGAAAAATACTACTACATAAACACGTCATCTTAATGGAGTTGTAGAAAGGATGGATATGACATTAATGAAAAAAGCAAGGAGCATGCTCAGTGGTGCTGAGTTAGGGAAGGAATTTTGGGTATAGGTAGTGTACATTGCTTGTTATATGGTAAATAGATCACCCTGATCAAGTTTCGATCACAAGAATCCATATGAGGTATGCAATGGTAGGAAACCTTCTATTAAAAATATTAGGGTATTTAGATGTGATGCTTATGTACACATTAGAAAGGAGAATAAGAGAAAGTTGGATAAGGAAGTTGAAAAGTGTATCTTAATTAGATATAAATATAGTCTCGAAATTTATAAGCTTTGGAACCCAAAAACTAATAAGGTTGTGTATATTCTAGATGTGGTATTTAGATTTTAGTCAAATATTATAAATATGATGTCCTACCAAGGGATAAAAAACCAAAAATATAGAGTTTGAATTGAAGGATGATGAATTAGAATCTACCAAAGAATAGGAATCAAAAGAAGAAGAACCATAGAATTTGGCAATGAGGAGATTGTAGGTTTCAAAAATAAGTGTTAGAAAAACTTGACTAGTTAAAGAGTCAAATTTACTTTGTTAACAATGGTGGTTTTGAGCACATGGTTTTCGTTTTCATGGTTTCATGCCCATGAATTACATGTAATGAAGCCTTTAAAAGGCTTGGGAAGACCTCATTGTAAGAGGGGAGGAATGTGAACAGTGAAGGATCACTTGGATAAATTGATTGGCTTTTCACCAAAGGACACTAATAGGATATTCTATTATTTAGTTTTTCCTTCGATTGAGGTTTTAAAGTATAAAACGTATTTTTAAAGTTTTGTCATATTTTTTGTTGTGTTTTCTTATCTTCTCTCAATATATGTATATGTATATGTATATGTGTGTATATATATATATATATATATATATATATATATATATTTGTGTGTGTACATTAATTTTAACATGGTGTTAGAGGTTGGAATTGGTGCTTTCATGTGTCAACTAGATGGGGATAAGAGATAGGTAGTCAGGGAGAGATTGGTATAAAAAATCGAGGATAGGCCAACGGAAAAATTGTAGAAGCTATAGAGATCAAGCTATGCATTGGTTGTGGGCATGATGAGAAGAATTTTTGAGTGAAGGGCCAATAGAAGTAGAGAATGAGTGGAGCACTATTGGGGTTAATCAGTGTTGCAAACACAACCCCCCTAGAATGTAAGCAATAAGGCCAAGATTTATTGTTGCAGTTGAAGACTTAGAATGTAAAGGGAAATGCAAATATCATGGCTAGAGTCTTATCCTTTGAGATGTGGTAATTGCACCATATCAAGGTGAGTAACAAATGCGAGGTGAGCCATGGTTAGATCATTGTCATGGACAAATATGTCATGAGTCTAATGTGCTTGATGCCAAATAAGAAGAGGGAGACTACAATCTATAACTTTATATCTTTTGCCATCATTGATCAGCTTAAGGAATACCAATTTTTCAAGTAGTGTTATAAAATATTTTTCCACACTTATATTTAGATGCATTTGTTGGTCGGGAAGCATCATTTTATCCTTATACAAACCTGCATTTTACTTAAAAATTACTTTTTCAAATTTCGTATGTGAACTTCCCACATACAAAACACATATATATGTGGGTCCTCCAAAGTAGACATGTGTATGCCTTAAAATATATTAAAATATACATAATATATTAACATTTTCGGGTAGGGTATACAGTTTATACCAAAATCCACCTATTGTAGCCCCTATCATAATCACCCAAATTAATTTTTGGTGGTATTTATACACACCTTGCATAGTGCACTATACATATGATTTTCCTTTGTATCCTAACATTGGAAACTTTATAATAACATAAAATAGTTGATTCTATCACACAATTATATAAGTGGCATGATTCTTCCTTCACTCAGCACAATGAACCTATTGATAGTTTTGGATCTCAGAACTAATGCATTTTCCAGCCCCATATCCAATGCATTTATGAATCTACAACATGGAAATATCTACATGGAGCAGTGTGGGCGCTCATGCAAATCTGTTGTGTGTATTTGCAACTTGGAATTCCAACATATGAGTGTGTTGTGTGGATATATTTATCAAGAAATACTAAGGCCAATGATGGCACCACATGTTTATTGAATAATGAGGAGATAAATAAACAACCTACATCACTTCCAAGAATTAAAAAGAGAAATTAAAGTTATATATTGATAAAGTAGATTGAATCAAGTTTGATCCTATGTAGATAAGGAAAATTCTAAGTGATACTTAGACCTCAAGAAGATGCACCGTTGGGAATTTTATTAAGATCTATGGATATAAGGCTCCATTGAAGGGTTTTTGCATTAGTTCATGCATTAAAGAAGAAATTTGGATCTGGGCCTCCAGTGTAAATCACCTTATAAATTTTACCAAACAATATTAGTATGGTTCCCGTTATAGGTTTGGTTATTTAGTTTTTCACCCACACTCCAACATATGATTGAATGTTAGGTATAAATTGTTGTAGATATGGGGTTCAAAGAAGCATGTTGGGAATAATAGTTGCAAGACTAAATATTTCATTTTTTTTAAGGCTCCTTTTTCATTATTTAGATTATCCAAAAATTTTGAGTGTTTAGCAGTGGGTGCGATGAATGGTGAACATTCTTTTCAAATTGAATTCATATTTTTTGTGGATGGCATGATATGAACCTACATGTCTCCAGTTTCTTGGTTTCTATGTGATCAAGGCCTCTGTGGAATTTTTGGTCCCTCAATTATGAAAATGTGGTCACAATACATTTTAGAGAAGTTCTAGGAGCACAAATATGAACTTTTACCTCATTCCATTGTACATATATTTTTGTACTTTGCTTTAGAACATCCATTCCTTCCCAATAATGATTATGTTTGGCATGTATTAAATTTGCTTCTTTATGCCATATGTTCACCAAAGGTAGCTTATGGTTGTTACAGAGATCCATGGTTGTTTAGAGGCTTGAATCGAGAGTGAGAATAAAATGATAGTGAAAACAAGAGAAGATTAAAGGTCAAATTATTGAGATATTTCTTTTTAACTTGTGGTTATTATCATCTATTGAAATACAAGAAATTTTTATTTGAGATATTAATTGGGATATAGGTTTAAAAAAAAGGGAAAAATTCATATGTCCAAATTGGAGAGTGGGATTTGAGGTTAAAATTAAGGTCTATGGAGTCAAATTCAAGGATAATTGTTGAATTAAGTCAATGAAATTGTTAAAGTTAAAGGTTAGGAATTTATTAATTCAAGTCAAATGCAATTTTGGTCTAAAATATCTTGCGTAGGTAATGAACTAATACAGGTCAAGTTTGACAAATGTTGGAGTCAATGGTATGTAGTGGAGTACTTTTGTGATAAAGAGTGTGCCAAATCAAGGTCCTTGTAATTGAGTTGTAAGTGTAAGAAAAGTAATGAGATGGTTTAGGTGGAATTCACTGGATTCAACTAAAAAAAAAACTTAAAGTCATAAAGAAGTCATTTATGTATAAAATGGTGCATGATTGGTGTACATGACACCTCAAGATCATATTATGTTCTAATCACTACATGAGAATTGTAATGCAAAGTGTCAAATTAAAGTTGAAAAATTCACAGTCAAACATCATTGTTGTAAGACTGGGTGAAAGAAGAGTTAGGTTATTGTTTGCATGAATATGAGTCTATGTTGGAAATGGTCATTATGAAAATAGGAAAGTTTTTTTTTTTTTTGCAACTACAAAAAATTATGAACTAAGGAAGATTTGAAATCAATGCCAAAATGAAGTTTTATTGTTGGACAATGCATAATCTAAATAGAAAAACATGTTATAACTATGAAATTTCATGGGAATGTAGAATATTATAGGTATGAAGAGAGAGGAAGATGACTATGACAATGCAGTGGAACAAAAATGGAAGAAGGCTAATGTAGAAATAAAAATATGTAGACTTCATGAAGATGAATTAGAGAAAAGAAAATTTGTTGCATAAACCCTTATAGTAAGAAAGGTGTAACAAAAATAAGAAAAACTTCAAATTGGGGTGGAGTACAAGCTGTTAAGACAACTCCAAAGCTACAAATATGGGTAGAGTTGTCTAGAGAAAGGAGTAGGAAAATATATTGAGAGAAAGTGAGCAGGTGCAAAATCCTACAACTATTGTAAATGAGGATTAGAGGAAGCTCAAAATGTTCTAGTGGAAGGAACTAGGAATACCAAAAGGATAGGTTCATGACAGGAGTTTGGTGAGGTATTGTGTAGGAACATGAAACAAAATTGTTCTTGTAGAGGCTATTTGCAACTCACACTGAACATGGGGAAGATCACATAGGAATAAATGGAGGGAGAGAGATGACTATGAATAGTCAACTAAAGGGTTCAAAAGAAGCCTCAAGAAATTGAAATAAAACAACAACTACATAAAAAAATAAGATGTGAAGTTAGTTTCTAGGTGGATGGACTCATATGAAAACAAGAGGTGAGAAAATCTAACAAAGATGCAGGAAAGAAAAAGGTTGAAGCAACAAAAGACAAACACAACAAAGCAGTAGATGTGAGGCATTGGAAACATAGTTAACAAAGAAGAAGCAAATGAAGAAAGATATAAATAAAATTATTGTGTGTGGTTTGATATAATAAATCCATGAAACATAATATCCTTAATAAATAGTCCTTGGATAATTTCATTTAATAATGATCTTGGTCAAAGATTGAAAACTTTTGTAGTTGTATGTATTTGAGTCAATACTAATGAGGCAAAGCGTTCCCCATAGATTTCATAGTAAAAACCACCAATGTAAGAGAATTTTAATCATGTACTATTAGTGGTAAGCATAAACCATCAAAGGATGTCCAATAATTTAGGGAGAAACTTGGCATAGGAAGAATTGTCAATTTGAGGCAATCCATACTACGCAGAATCATCAATCTTAGTGAGGAAGCAGTTAGGAAGATTTGAATTTATAAAAGGGAGCCTTTATAAGAGTAGAATGATCATTGATAATATGACAAAGAAGAGAAAACTATGTGGAAAATTTTTGCAAGATATGGAGTGCCCATTGACATGATTCCATGAAGATTTTTTGTTCCTTGGGAGTTTGATGTAGGAGCATCGTCAACAGGTGAACTAGAAACCTATAAGAATTAGGATGATGAAAATGATGGTGGTGATGCAGATAGGTATAGGTATTTAAATTTTTTATAGAATAATAGTTGATGAACCATGTACGAGGAGTTTCCTAGAGAAACGACTAATGCAATGGTTGGAAACCCATGTATTTGAATGGATGGTGATATTTTTATGTGGAATTCAACATTTTTTATATTGTAGGTGCAAGATGAAATAATATCGAGAAAAAATAATTAATAAGATGAAATATCAAGGAAAAATGAAGTTGAAGAGAAAGGACGATAAAGGAAAAGATGGAGAAAGGATTATTTTAATGACAAATTATAATTGAAGAAGGGGCATCAAGGAATGATTCCTATTTGTAATGTTTAACTAATAATATCATGAAAACGTACTAATGTAGAATAACTCTAGAAGTATACGTAGGAATGATATATGGAGAAATATGAGAAAAAGTAGGGATGAATATTTGTTGAGAGAATCATGGGAGATATTTTGGAGATATTGTAGGAGATAATTATGGAAATAGTATTGGAGTAGTTAGAAATAATTAGCTAATCATGATTCACTTGTTATGATCAACGATATTTATAAAAGGGACCCTTTGTACACTAAGTGTAACATTGGTGGAATGAGTTGATTATTATAACTTTCCCTAAAGGGAAATTATAGTATGATCTTAGTTTCCCTTGCTTTTTGAATATGAGTGAGATTTATGTATGTTGTGTATTTTGGGAAATATGTCATGTTCCTTTTTCTGTTTTCCCTTTTGGTGTGGTCGGGATGGACTTTCATGGTTGGAGTCAGTTGGGTCACAATAGCAGGTTTACTCTGTGAGCGGGTCCAATATCTTATGGAGGGGATTTATGGGGTTTTGAGAAGTTATGGGATCTGATGGAATTCTCTTGGCATATTCCATCATCCACACAAATTTCCTTTTGTTTTGTTGCATTCTGACAACTTTTGGAAAACATGGTTATTATGCTGCCTAACTCAATTAATTATGATTAAGGTGGCATTTTGGGAGGAATACTTGACTGAACACCTTAGTGTAATATATCGCTACAATTAGAACGAGAAGATATAAAGGATGAGATGGTGGGAAGTGACTTCCAGTGGCTTGAGGAGGAATTGTGGTTGATTTAACATTTTACCAAACTAAAAAATGTATTTTCATTAAAATAAAAGGAGGGAAATGTACTAGTGATTAAAATAATAATAAAATATAAAGGCTTCTAGAGGGGTTCATCATAATTATAAAAAAAGGAGACCATTGGGGGACATATTAGATTGTTGATAATTTTTGTTGATGAGGTTTGGATAACCTAGTTCTCAGCTTCTATAGCCTCAAGATAGAAACACTCAGGTTTTCTATTAAGTGTTGGATGAAAACCCAAGACCCTTGAGGAGATTTCAGAGCTGGTTTGCAGTAGCAGGGTTGCAACAATCTTCTCACTGGGATGTCTACATCATTGCCAGGGGCCTACATCATTTTTATCGGAGATCTTTTCCTAGGGTTTGCTCCACTTGCTTGGCAAGCCAAGGTTCCACTATTTCTTCATGTTGATGTGCTCTTTCCAATAGATTAATAAAATAGATTAGTGATTTTATTGACATGTATTTGTGTATCAATTTCTAGTTGTGTATCTATTTACAAGTATTTTGTTGTTAAAATTCATATATGGTATCTATTGTTAAATTTTCCATAAAAGATATTGTAGTGGTATTAGAACTAGATTTTGGAGTTCTCTTTAGTGCGACTTTTTGAAGTTTCAGGTGCCGGAATCCGATGAAAATTTTTGAGGTAAAATTTTGGTTTTTGTTATTCAAACTGGTTTTTTGACTCTATATATGGATTCATCACCATCAAAAACCTCTAGGACACTTCGATGGTGCAAAGTTAGCAATCAATCTTATCTTCTCAATAAATTCCTGCCGGAATTTAGAGAAATTACACCGTAAAAAGTCACCGTAAAAGCCTTCAAAAAGTCGCACTAAAGACTACTCGCTAGATTTTCCTACCATCCTCTAGGTTTCAATTCCAATTGCAAAAATCATGTATGTGAAGACACACGATCGTTGCTAAGTAACACTTTTATGGCTAGGGTTTATCAAGTTCAATGACTACAAATTTGTCGCACTTGGAGTAATTGTTCTACAAAATTACGAACGAATTGTTGCAGGCACAATGATCATTCAACAAATTTGGTCTTCTAAAGGGGTCATCTGAATTATTTAATGAGCCCGTGAATAAATTTTAGAGGGGGGCGTCATACTCTTAATCCTTAGTCAAGATTGTGAATTATTTAGCCCCATTATTCATATGAGCGGTCGTATTAAACTAAAAGGGGTCAAATATTTTTATAAGACCAAAGTTATCAAATGGGGCGACAAATATTTTTTTAAGGGGCCACGACCAAAGTTTATAAAAGGGCCAAAATTATTTTATAAAAAGGAGCCCAAAAAGAATCGTGATTGTGGAAGAATAATTTGTGACTCCAAAAATCATCTATTGAAGAGTGCAATTGATTTTTGTGCCAAAGCCGTGGATTGAGGGGCCGAAAAATTGCCAAATTGATCAGTCAAATTCCAGTTGTTGTTTGCGACCCGAATTGCATGAATTCACTGCTTCTATGACTGGGGTCTATTGACCAATAATAACAGTCGAGTCATTTTCCTTCTCTTGACCGAGTTTTCCATACTCATTTGTGCGTTGTTGGTGTGTGACAAAATGCTGATAAGAACCCTACTTAAGAACTGTGCAAGTTATAGTGAGAAACAAGGTAACGACATAAGGATTTTCACACTCCAGGGGTCACAAAATTGCTCTCTGTGGTCGTTCTAGTATTGATACGCCTATGCTTGGAGTTTGGATGTTGAAGGGTTCGACTTGCTTTAGTTAAAAGGTCGTATCCTCTGGTAGACTGTATTTTAGCGTGTTTCCTGATAGTGGACTGTTCGTGGGCGTGCTAGAGTTAATTTTGTGGGGAATAATAGAGGTTGTGTTGGACACATAGGGTCAAAGTTTCAACTGATGTATTTGTTCACATTTTGAAGGCAACTCTGGGCTGCTCAGATGACCGAGATCACTCTGCTGAAGGTTATTTCCAGGTACAGAAATTTTTTAGTCACTTTTTATTGGATGTGGTTGCCGATATTATCATTTTCTATGTATTCAATTCTGTTGAGGTTCGTTTGGGGACATGTAGAGTTTATCTTGATGGAAAGGGGATAAAATTATTAATTCCAAAGATCAAGTCTTCAAAGGTTATCTGAGATCAAAATTTATGTAACTGGCATTCTCCCTTTCTAAACAGAGGAACCATTATTCACATCATGGTTGGGTCGGACTCCATTAAACAGAGGTCAATATATCAAGGAAGTTGTGCCATGAAATTATGGAGAAAGAGAAAATATAAGGAGTTCCTTAGCATTAAATCTGAGTATGAAATCATGTTCTTTCATTCCTTCATTCCTTTTCAATAACAATGAAGAAAACTTCCATGATTTTATCAGATGAATGGTTGTTTATGATTTTGTACATTCTGGGTTTAAATTATTAATTTGGTGCACAAATCATGGGTTCAAACTGAAACATATCTTCTGGCCAATAATGTGAATATTTAGACAAAAACAAAGCAAAAATTACACCTACAGACAGTATATGTTTCATAGATTGGATCAAACCCAATGATATCTCAGAAATTTCTAGAGTGGGATTTTAGAGTGCAATATTAGCATCAGCTGGGAGGTATTTCCGAGCACGACATTTGCGTGGGTACTAGAGAGAAACTTCTGGTCATCCCACAGGGAGTAGTATCAGTGTTTTGCCAATGTTCTGCTAGAAAGGATCCTTGAATATACTCTCACAGTTTACCAGGCTCTATCCTTGTTATTTGTGTTGTGTGTGAAATGAATGAATGCTTTCTATTTATTATTGATACCCAGAATATGTTATCATTTCATTCTTGAAGCAACTCTTTGCAAATATTATTGGGTTGAAGTTTATTTTCGCTTCCTAAGTACCGTATATAATTTCCCATATTCATATGCAATCCTAGTACCATCGGAAGATAAAACACACTAAACTCATTTTTGGGTGAAACTCATAAAATAGTGGCCGCATTATCATAAATGCTATTGTCATTTGGGCTAAACCATGGAGGAACTCCTTAAAAAATTGAAAAGATTGAACAATGTATAAGTTGGTTTTGTGAAAAGTCATGCACCCAAACATAACAACATACCCTTCTCTAAGAAGGTACGTAATTTTCTCCAAAAGAGGCATCCGAGGGACTTGCAAAAGGAAAAAGAAGTGGGGAATTGACTTTTCGTACTTGGTTCTGACTTAAAGGCCGGAATATTAGGAGGTGACCTCACATTGGAGGAGCTAGAATCCTATCTTTTGAAGGTGGATCAATTTGGTTGGATTTTAAATTAGGCTCTAGAGCGAGTTATGCTCACATTGGTACAAGCCAGATTCTTGGAGCATCTGAGTGAAAAAGCCAAGTTTATCATTGCATTTTGTTTCAGTGATATTATGAGGATAATAGCGTCGTTTCCTCCTTATAATGGTGACATCATGAAGAGGATATTTCAATTTATTGTAAAGTTCTATTAAGGATTGCATGACACCCAAAGCTCAAACTTTGATAGAAGGCTCATAATCTTAGAAATATTGGCCAAAATAAGATCCTATGTAATCATGCAGATTTAGAATAGGATGATCTGATCCTTCATATGTGCCAATTCTTCTCCACCAACATCATAGAGCATCACCCTGAGGAGGTAAGAGCCAACATGAAAGATATCTTATATTCATTATTAGTTTAGGGTGACGTCATTCGCAAGAAATTGCAGACCTAATTGTTAGCCATTTGGAGGAAGACACATGTTGTCTCACTAGCTACTTATGAGATAGCCAAAAGGGTGGTTGAGCACAACATGAGGTTCTTCAAAAGGAAGCTAACCCAGGAGGAGTTGTCAAGGTTTTGTGGTGACCAACCATGTAGTAGGAATGAATTGAGGAGAAAAGGTATTTTCTTCACCTGCAAGAATCCTTGGGGACTTGATCACTCATGCTTGGGTGATACATCAGAGATGACTGGGGTAGAACAAGAGGAGGATCCTTTTGAATTTCTAGATGAGGATTCTTCTTTAGTTGAGTCCATGGGTTCTTATGAAGATACCTTTGAGGAGCATGAGAAGTTGTATGGAGATGTTGACAATAACCTAGATACATATTCTTATGATCAGTCAATAGACCCCATAGGAGACATTCAGGGAGATGGGTCACCCATGATAATTCGACATGAGCAAAATATGGTAGATATGGAGTATGATATGCATGATGGGAAGGATGGGCCAATTTTTGAGAGTCAACTAGTGTCTCATGTTGAGCCAATGATGGAGGAGGGTGAGAAGATGTTCTTTGGGCCAACCATTGGGTAGGAGTATACATGTGCATAGACATCCAACAGGGTTCTCAAAACTTGTCATCAGGAGGTGCTAGAATCTAACACAGAAGCTTTACAAGATATTGGTAGATTGGAGGAGCAAAAAATTTCGATTAAAATAAGTCGAGATATTCTAGAGATGGTGGTGCATCCACTATGGGTCTACCCATTCATGAGGTGAAAATAGGTGCAGTGGCAGCCAACAGGGTTGTGGTATATATATTAGCGGTAACCCTCTCGAGGAGTAGATATATAGGTCTTGCAACACCATTTTCCTACCTTTATCCTTCCGAGAGAGAGAGGGGTAAACCTTTCCTTGTTGGTTTATTGGTCGAAGAAACAAGATTTTAGCATTGGACCAACATTTGACTTGTAGGCTTGTTTTATACACATTTGTCCATGCATTAGATTATTCTCATTAGCTCTATTAACGGGAGATCATGATTTGGTACCCTATTGATGGGGTTATATTTTTAATCAGGGACATAGTGCAGCAAAGTCCCTATAGGTGAGGGATACTGCATGTTTTACTTGGAAGTGGGATGCAAGTCGACAACTCTTGAACATTCTAGCACAACATCAACATAGTAGGATTGGCATTGGTTTGTGTTAAGGGTTGGACTAGAGAGAAGTGATGAGTTGGTATTCAATTGATGGAGCACCATCTATAGTCAAAGACAAGGAAAAGTTGGAGCCATGGTATAGAGGTGTTGATGATTGGCCATGGTGGAATTGGGATCTAGGGGGATCTATCATCATCTCTTTGTGGCAGGATGAGGTATAGTTTAGTATGGGATCTCGGAATTAAGGGATTTGTTCATGGTTGGGTCTCATGGAAGAATGGTATTACCCAGTGGGTTTTATAGGATTTGGGTATTGGTTCTCAAATGCACAAGACCCCTAAATTCGTCAAAAAATATGGATTCCTTGAGGGAATGAAATCTTTGGGTGGGATGATTTTTCATGTTCCTTTTTCTATTTTCCCTTATAGCATGGTTAGGATGGACTTCCATTGTTTGAAGAATCTAGGTCATAGGAGTAGATTTCCTCCATCAACGGGCCCAAGAGATTATGGAAGGTCTTTATGGGGTTTTTAGAAGTTTTCTTTCGAATCTAATGGCATTTTCTTGGCATATTATATCATCCTCACAACTTTCCTTTTGTTCTGTTGCATTCCAACAACTTTTGTAAAAAAAGGTTATTAGGAGGCCTAACTCAATTAATTACACTTAAGGTGGCATTTAGGGAGGAATAATTGATGGAACACCTTAGTCTAATAACTCATTGGAGCCGGAATGAGAATATCTACAAAGTGAGATGATGGGAAGTGTATTTCAGTGGCCTGAGGAGGAATGGTGGCCACTTTACAATTTTCCCAAATAAAAACGTATTTTAATTAAAATAAAGAGGGAAAGGGAACTAGTGGTTAAAATAATAATAAAATAAAGGCTTCCAGAGTGGTTCATCTTATTTATAAAAAGATAAGGAGAAGACCATTGGGGGACATATTGAATTGTTGATATTTTTTGTTGATGAGTTTTGGGGAACCTACTTTTCAGCTTCTATACCCCATGACGGAAACCCTCAGGTTCGTTATTAGGTGTTGGACGTAAACCCAACACTCTTGAGGAGATTTCACCCTGAAATCTCACGGTGCTTCAGTGGAGTTTTGGAGAGAGAAAAACATCTTTGAAAGGGTCATATATCATTTTGGTTAGATATATTTTTATGGGGTTTTCTCTACTTGCTTGGCAAGCCCAGGCTCCACTATTTCTTCATGTCAATATACTCTTTTTACTGGATTAATAAAATCTCTCAGTGATTTTATTGACATCTATTTATGTATCAATGTGTTGGTTGTGCATCTATTTACGATTATTTTATTGTTCAATTTTATTTATGGTATTTAATGTTAATTTTTTTAATAGGTATATTACATATTACTACTCTTACACATGTCTAACATATTAATGACGATGATCTTCATTTACAAATATCAATTTTGATTGGATTGTATTTTTATATAAAATCAATTAATTTATTTTCACATTTTCTCTTATGATAAAAAATATTAACAAACTTTCTTAAAATGTTTTACTTTTACAAATTAATTTTTAATTTAAAAAATAAATAAACCTTGAAGAAATTACGAAAAAAAAGGTGTTTAATCTTTCCCGTTTTCACAGATACAACATAGTGTGTCAGGGAGGATTTGTTTAAGATTCAATTTTCAATTACAATCAAATTCTACTCAAGAGTAATAGTAATGATCAAATCCCCTTGTGTGGATGTTTCTCATGGAATTTTGTGATTATAAATATTATAGATTTTAATAGTCAAATTTATATAGATGGATCCCTTATCCCATAAATAAGAGAGTTTCATACATCAACTTAATGTCTAACTTGAACATAAAATAAAAAATAAATTATTGTTATTTCTTATTAAATTTTTAGTAATTGCACTTAAGCATTTAGAAAAAGGGGGATTTTTGTTAGTGTTAGACACCTAATCCTCAAGGATTGGGTGAATAAATTGTATGTATGTAAATAAAGATAAATGAATAGTTAGAATAGGAAGGGACCTTGGAATGTGAATTCCAAAGGTCACACCTCCATATTATATAATTCTATTCACATTAAAGAAAATGCATCAATTTAAAAGTTATTCCTTGGTCTAAAATGGTGTTGAAGCTAAGTTTAGACATTATTTCTTAGTGTAACTCCTTTCCTTGTACCTCTATCCATGAGTTCCTCCATCTCTTCCCTTGCAAAAATGATCATTTCCATCTCTACCCTTGTAAAAGAACCCCTTGTTTATCTACCCTAGAACGAATGCACATCTACCATTCTACATTATCTCCTCTGCAAACCTCCAATTCTTTGTGTGGAATAAAGCAATGCGTTCCACTAGAATTGTCTATGGCGTGTTCATTCTTGTACTCAAATGGTGCAGTATATGTAACGTCACACTCTTGGTGTTTCATATACTTCCCACACACCCATTTCCTTAGTTCATTCTCACTATGTTCTCACCACACCAATAATCAATCTATAGTGCTAATTGAAAGTTTCTCCTTTGGGAACACCAACAATATCTCTGTGAAATCTCGCGGACTTAGCTAATTTCTTACAAATATACCCTTTCTTTTCCTACAAGGAAAATGCTAACATTATTTCTATAGACTACACACTCTTTCACCCTAATGTCAAAGTTTCAAATGCAACACTAGGCTCATGAATACTAACCTTTTTTACTTAGTATTCTCTATAATGTCATATCTTGGCTACAAAAACCTCAATATTGTTGTGACTAAAATAGATTGGCCATCTAAGTGAAATGAGGAAAGAAACAGTGTTTACCTTTAAAACATTTCAACATGATTCAATGTCACATTTCTTATGCAGTAAATCTCGTGAGATTTGTAGTGGTAGAATTAGTCAAAAAATTTTCAAATCAATTGCAAGCTCAAAAAACACCATTGTCTAGTCTTAGCCACTGGTATTTTTTTGAATCCATTTGAGACTCATCAATGAATGTAGAAATATCAATGGTTTCCCAGTGAATAGTTGAGAGCGGAAACTTGAGATATTGGGGTTTGCAGGCCGTGCATATATCAACTTTTAACAAAGATCACATGTGCTAAAGCAAGCCCTCACCAACCTATACGTGCACATGGTCAGTATGGTTGGTTGATAGCCCAAACAATTTTATGGTATATTGGAAATTTCATAATGGTGGTTCTTCTCTTGGAAACCTTTTTGTTGCCCCATCAAGTAAATAAAAGAGATGAGTCATTGGCACTTTTAAGTTACAATTATTTGTTGTTTATACCAATATTAGTTTATATGATTCTTGTAAATTGAAGTATTTCTGAGGAAATATTATCATTATGAAGCCATCATCGAGATAAGGAAGAACACAAACTTCTTGGAGTGGAATACATTTTATTCCTCAATAAGTGCTCGAATAAACTAAATTTGAGAATATTTTGCATTTTTTTTCCTTATAAATACGCATTCCCTCATCTCCATTTTTGGCGTTATGTTGAATAACAAAGAGAAATACCAATAATGGTCTAGAAATATGAGGCAAACCCTCATATTTAATGACTTATGCATTTTTTTTTGAGAAGGAGAAGGTGCCAATCTACGTGCCAAGACCACATTAGAAAAATAACTATCCATTTGGGAGAATAAGGAAAACAAGTCATATGCCTTAATTTATAATTCCATAGGTGAAGAGGTGTGTTGTTATATTCTTCCAATTACAAACTTTTATGATGCATTGAATAAGCTAAAATGTTTATATGACTGGCACTCAAAATTAGAAGTGTTCTAGTTGAAGATTAATCTCTTCAACCTTGAGTTGAAAGATGATGACCCCTTGGCCCTAGCCTCAAAATTAGAACCACCATGCACGATGTAAATTCTATTGGATTCCAAATAGATATTCCTCTTACAAAATTTTTCGAGGCTCTCTATCCCTAATACTCACACTATCTTGAATCCCTAAAAGCTAGTACACAACTCAAGCCATTACTTTTGAATTTCCTGAGTAGAAGTTTGTATAAAATGAGAAATATTTTTGGAAGAGGATGACAACATCTCATTCCCCTGAAGAAGTAGTGTGTCTTTCATAGAAAGAGAAGAACTGGTCATGTGATTCTCCCAAAAGGATGAGATAGTGGAAGAGGATGTGAAAGGAATAATCACAGAGGTAGGGGGGTTAAACACCATCAAGGAGAATTTTTTTTTCTCCACATCATTTTTTATGATATAGATGGACATGATGCATCCACATGCATAATCCCCTAAGAGAGAATCAAGCAAGAAAAAAAAAAAATAAGTTAAAAAAACGGATCCAACAAAAGATAAAGTAGTTGAATCTACTCATTACATTGTTTCCCATCGCAATATTGGAGTAATTGTAGAATTATTTCATCATTTTCTTATTTGAAATTTGCATGGCTTCTTGATATAGGTGAAACTTTTCATATGACCTTTTAGAAAGATTTCTTTCAAGACCTTAGTGAAAATGTAGATGGAGAAATGTACTTTGTAGACAAGTCAAGTTTCAACTAATCTAGACTTGGAACCATTTAGGCTTAAACTACCTATACTTCTTGAATTTCTTCTGCATGATGTACTCTAACTTCTAGAACTGCAAAAAAAATTTTAGTCCCTTGTTCGCATTCACCAACATGGACACTCCATTCCTATGTTTGATGGAAAAGTAGATATAATAAAAGCATCAGAAAAAAAAATTATCATGACTAGAATAGAGGAGGAAAGACTCTTGAAATGCAAGGAACATCTGTGTGTGAAAAAAACTCTACATGACTTTCTTAGTACAATGAAGATACATTTCCATCTAGCCTTCTATGACATGCAATATTTGGATATTATGATTATACCAGTCTTCGTTTGTTGAAAAGGCATGTTGTTTCTAATTTACTAATTATTCCTAGGAAACTAAAGCAATGTGATACTTGTATCTTAGGAAAACATAACAAATAATTGTTTCATGATTATACTTCTAGAGCATGTAGAAATCTTGCATTGATTCATTATGATTTGTGTGGCCTTATGCCTATTCTATTTGCTAATGAAAGTAGATATATGATGAATTTAATTGATGATTATTCTATGATGTGTTGTGTATACTTGTTGAAAAGTAAATAAAAAACTTTTGAACCTGGAGAAATTTTCATGCATGGATTAAAAATTATGCATAATGACATATTGGCTCCCTTTGTACTAATAATGGAAAATAATATACTTGTAATGAATTAGAAAACTATCTTCACCAACAAGAGATTCAAAATCAAACTATTGCTCCATATAATCCTCAACAAAAAGATGTAACTAAAAGAATGAACAAGACCATCTTAAATATGGTTCGTTTAAGGATGTTTAAAAAAAATGTAAAGTTGATGTTTTGGGTTCGAATGTAATTCTATGTTAGTATATGTCAAAATCATATTTCCATATCATGCTCTTAGAAATAGGACTCCTTATGAAATGTGGTGTGTCTACATTCCCTCAGTAAGGCATATCAAAATCCTTGGTTCCACCTATTATGCTTTTATTCCTAAGGGGAAATGAAGCAAGCTTGATACAAGGATTTGAAAGTGCATCTACTTGGTGTATTTAGATACAACCAAATCATATTTTTTGTATGATGAGGTAAATAAGAAATTTATATTATCTAGAGATGTGATTTTTCTTAAACTTTCTAAGACTGACAACATTGTTGAATGCCAACTTGATCGTTTGGATAGATTTAATCATGTAAAAAATTATCATGAATTTGATAATG
This sequence comes from Pinus albicaulis, assembly GCA_034641835.2. Taxonomy (NCBI): domain Eukaryota; kingdom Viridiplantae; phylum Streptophyta; class Pinopsida; order Pinales; family Pinaceae; genus Pinus; species Pinus albicaulis. Next base: position 1,385,833,338 of record CM076575.1, read on the forward strand.
GGATTCTACATATTGAAGGGGGGATCCCTATCTTGGATCAATCTATGGAATATCCTTCTGAAGCATTATCTCCCCATCATGAAGTTTAGGCCACTCCTTCAAATCAAGAAGACCCTTTGAGTGATGTGAATGAGAGGATTATCAAGTTAAATATTGATGCATCCCCATATAAATCAACAAAGAAACCTAGACTATCTCAAAAAGGTCCCCCAAAATGACTCACCAAAACACTTGGAAGTGTTCATCCTAATGAGATAAAAAATATAGGAACCAAAAGTTCCAATAGACAAGATGGAGGTGATATAAGTATTTTTTATTCAGTTGATGATATGAATACTTCACGTGATTTTGAATTTATTTTTTCTACTAATTTTTAACCAACTTCCTTTAAAGAAGTTTTTTTATGATGAATGAAAATAAACAATGCAAAAAGGGTTTTATGCTCTCATAAATAATAAAATATGGAAGTCGGTGGACCCTGCATTTGGAACCAAATCAATTGGCTGCAAGTGGGTCTACAGGAGCAAGTATAAATCAGATGTATAACTTGACAAGAACAAAGCAAGGTTCATGGAAAAAAAAATTAGACAGAAATTATAAGGTGTAGATCATGAAGAGACCTTCTCCCCCATAGAAAAATGGGCCACCATCCAAACTTTCTTCGCCTTGGTAGTTCATAATGGACAGAATGTTCATTAGATGGATTTGAAGACTACTTCCTTGAAAGGATATTTGAAAGAAAATGTGCCTGTATCTCAACCAAAAGGTTTGTTGTTAATATACAAGAAGATTAATTATGAAAACTCATCAAATTCTTATATGGCCTAAAAGAGGTCTACAAGCCTGTTATGAAAAATTAGTTGAGCATATTCTAAAATTAAGCTTCAAATACTTTAATCTTCATGGTAAAACTCTATTTCCAATAAAGTTGAAAAAATCGTTGTCTATCTTGTGGTATACGTAAATAAAATGTCGATAACAAAGAATAATGAAAATTGTATCACATCCATAAATAAAGAGTTCAAGAAATGATTTGAGATGACATAATTGGGGCACCTTCACTAGAAATTGGGCATTGAAGTGATCCAACATCCGAGATATATATTATTTTCTCAAAAAAAGTATATTGGATAATATTTGAATAAGTTTGGCATGGTTGAATGCAATATTTTGTCCACTCTAATGGAATAAAATATGAAGCTCACATATAAAGAAGGAAATGAATTTGAGGATGTAACTAAGTATAGATAAGTCATGCGAAGTCTTATCTACCTCACTACTACCAGACCAAATATTTCATTTGATATTGGAATCCTTTCCATGTTTATTCAAAATCCTTGTGAAGGACATTAGTTTGTTGCAAAAAAATTTCTAAAGTAATCAAATATGGACATGCGAATAACTTCAGTCTAACTCGATATTCTGATTCATACTTTCATGGAAATAAGGAAAATGGTATGTCTATTTCATGTTATATTATGAGTCTTGGATCATGAGCTATATCTTGGAGGCCACACAAACAATCAGTTCTGTAAGATTCCACGACAGAGTAAAAACATGTGGTAGTTGCAAAAGCAAAAAATGAGATTGTGTGGTTCGGGAAAATTCTTGAATACTTGCATAAGAAGTAAGTGAAATCTACTCCCTTACTAATTGAGAATACTTCTGCAACTAAGTTGGCAAAGATCTCAAATTCCATGATCAAACCAAACATATCAACACAAAGTTTCATTTGATTCGATATTGTAGAGACCAAGACTATTCATCTCTAACATTGTTCCTCAAATGATCAAATTGTTGACATATTCACCAAAGAAAATGGAATAAAAAAGTTTAAAATATTCAAAATGATATTTAGAATCACAAACGTTCCTTGAAATAAAGGGAAGAATGTTAGACACCTAATCCTTGAGGATTGGGTGAATAAATTGTATATATGTAAACAAAGGAAAATATATAGAATAAGATGTTAACTTCGAAAATGAATCCCAAAAACCAAACCTCCAAGTTACATAATCATAATCACGTAGTCTAACAAATTTGCCTCGAAAATAATGGAAATTATGGTAGGAATTTGGTAAAATCCAGTGAATTGTTCTGGAAATCCCGATTATAGTTGCAAAGCTTCAATATTATGGGTGCCCTAAGGGTTTTTTTGTGGTGTTGAATCTATTTCCACCATCAAAAACAAAATTCAAGCATTCTTACCATCAAAATTTTCTACCGAGAGGCGCATTCTACAACCGAGTATGACTCGATGTGTAGGTATGTCCATGCTCAAAGTTAAATTTATGTTAATGTCAGCTAAAATAAAAATAAATTAGAAATATAAATAATGTTTATGCCCATTTATCTAATAAATAATAATAAAAATAGAAAAAGTTAATTTCCACCCAAAACAAAAATGAAAGTAACCATTAAGATTTAAAAAAAAAAAAAAAAAAAAAAAAAAAAAAAAAAACCTAAACTTTAATACAATTATCATATAAGTTGAATTTGAATGGATAATAAATTTACCTTCCACAATTTTTTTTACCACTTTAGAAATTCAAAATAGGTAAAATTTTAAACAAATTTACTCTTTACTAAAGTCGATACCATTTTTTAAATCAAAGTAAAATTAAAAAGATTAATTCAACACAAAGAATCCAAAATCTTGCTCCAAATTATTTTAATTTTTCTTTTAATCAATTATTTGTAAAATGAAACTTTAAAAATAAATCATATCCTATGGATATATTAAAATCTCTAGAGGCATAAACATTTCTACTTCAAAGTTGTAATATTCCAAAATATTCATTTGATTAGTTTTATTATAAATTTTGTTATCAGTCATGTAAAAACTATCATTAAATATTCATATTAATATCATTATTAAATATAATATTAATATTAATATATTATAATATTAATATTATTAAGCTTAATAAATTTTAATTAATACAATATTAAATTTGATATAATACTAAATTTGTTATATTATAATATATATTAATGTATTTTGATATATATTAACTCTAGATATATATGGGAGGGGGGAGATAGTGACAGAGTTGGAGAGAGAGAGAGAGAGGAGATTGGAGAGAGGGGGAGATAGTGACAGAGTTGGAGAGAGTGAGAAAGAGAGACGGGGGGGGGAGGAATGAAGATAGTGAGGATGTGCGGGAGAGGAGAGAGGAAGGGGGAGAGAGAGAGGTGTTGGGTGTGGAGCTTGATTTTCATCCTGATTCAAATATCCTTGTTTTAGTTGGATGTGTACCCCAAGAAAACTGTACACCCTTGCAGCGGGGGGGTGCGGGGGGGACTTGTCCCCCCCGTGGGGTCCGGGGGGGCCGGAATTTCTGGCCGGGGGGTCTCGGGCGCGTTCCTGGGGGTTTCAGAGCGCACCCCCCGAAGCTAAAAACGATGTAAAATTGCCTTGTAAAAGTATAGTAATTTCTAATTAACTGGCCGTTAATTAGGCGATTATTCGACTGGGCAGGTTATGTTTAGTTTAGGGTTTTTTTTCCCCTAGAAGGAAACCCTCTCTTCGTATGAGGGTATCAGACATTTACTGTGTATTCTCCGAGCGGAAAAAGCGGAAATAGATAGGGAGACCGTGAGAGAGAACAGAGGATATTGCTGGTTCTCATTGTAGGTTTTGTCTCTTCATTTTTGCTGGATAATAGAAAGGAAGGACTGGCTGTTCGGGGTGGACGTAGCCCAAACTGGGTGAACCACGTATATCTGTGTCTCTCTGGTTTTATGTGTTTTGTGTGCTTGTATTTTCGCATATTTTATGTGTTGCATTGCTCCATAATATATAATTTTCTAACAACTGGTATCAGAGCCGAAGGTATATTTGGCTGATAAACTCGCAGGAAAGAAGGGTTCCTGGTTCGAGTGGGAGCAATGGTGGAAGATGGTAAGTTTAGGGTCGAGAAATTTAACGGCCAAAACTTCCCGCTGTGGAAGATGTAGATGGAAGATTATCTGTATCAGAAAGATCTGTACCTACCATTGAGCGGAAAAACAAAGAAGTCGGCGGCCATGACAGACGCGGAATGGAACATTCTCGATAGAAAGGCACTCGGAACAGTACGGTTGTGTCTTGCGGCGTCAGTCGCCTTCAATATTTCGAAGGAAACAACAACAGAGGGTTTGATGCAGACGTTGGTGAAACTATATGAAAAACCCTCGGCCTCAAACAAGGTATTTCTTATGAAACGACTATTTAATATGAAGATGTCGAAAGGTGGATCTGTTGCAGACCATTTAAATGAATTTAATACAGTTACCAGTCAGTTAAGTTCTGTAGGGGTAAACTTTGATGATGAATTTAGAGCTCTGTTATTCTTGTGCTCATTGCCACAGAGTTGGAATGGTTTAGTAATGGCCATTAGTAACTCTGTCTCTGGATCTAGTACTTTAAAGTTTGATGATGTTGTCGGTGCTATCCTTAGCGAGGAAATGCGACGGAAAAGCTCCGGTGAGACATCGGGTAATGCTTTGAGTGTAGAGTCTAGGGGAAGGAGAATGGAAAGAGGAAAGAGCTCAGAATATCGTAGTAAATCAAGAAAAGGCAGATCCAAGTTCAGATCAGGGATAGTGTATTGGAAATGCGGAAAGAAATGACACCTAAAGAAAGACTGTAGATCTCGGAAGGGAAAAGAAGGAGACACGCAACAAGAAAACAATCATGAAGCAAATGTGACAGGTGATGTGTTACAATATGCTTTGATTCTTTCTTTCAAAAATGTTACTAATTCCTGGGTAGTAGATTCAGGGGCCTCATTCCATGCCACACCTGATAAGAAATATTTTTCATGACTATGTTCAAGGATATTTTGGACAAGTCCGTTTGGGTGATGATAAACCCTGTAAAATTGTTGGAATGGGTAAGGTTCTTGTAAAACAACCGAATGGAAACCAATGGCTATTAAAGGAGGTAATGCATGTTCCAGATCTAAAGAAAAATCTGATTTCAACAGGGTAGTTAGGCGGTGAAGGTTGTGTGACAACTTTCACAGATAAAGCTTGGAAGGTCACCAAAGGAGCCCTGGTAATAGCAAAAGGCGAAAAGGTTGGTACATTGTACTTATGCAATGGTATTTCTAACTCTGTTAATGCTTTAACTTCCAAAGGAGCAAATGCAACATTATGGCATCATAGGCTCGGACACATGAGTGAGAAAGGGATGAAGATTCTTCACTCAAGAAATTTGTTTCCAGGTTTGAAGAATGTTGATTTGGATTTTTGTGAAAATTGCATTTATGGAAAACAAAAGAGAGTCATATTTCTCAGAGTTGGGAAATAAAAGAAGAGCGAAAAATTGGAGCTTGTGCATATAGATGTATGGGGACCTGCTCAGGTATCATCTCTCGTTGGCTCTCGCTATTATGTTACATTTATTGATGATGCAACTAGAAAAAATTAGATTTATTGTATTCCAGATAAATATGATGTATTTGATACTTTCAAGAAATGGAAAGCTTTGGTTGAGATTGAGACAGGAAAGAAGTTGAAGTGTCTTAGATCAGACAATGGAGGTTAATATTGCAGCAAAGAGTTTGATAGGTACTATTCAGAGCATGGAATTCGTAGAGAGAAGAAAGTTCAAAGAACACCACAAGAAAATGGTGTGTCAGAAAGGATGAACTGAACAATTATGAGCGTGCAAGGTGCATGAGATTGTATGAAGGATTGCCTTTACAATTTTGGGCAGATGCTGTAGATACTGCTGTTTATCTAATAAACAGAGGGCCTTCAAGTTCCTTGGATGGTGGTATTCCAGAGGAAGCATGGACATGTAAAAAGGTAAACTACTCATTTTTAAAGCCTTTTGGTTGTGAGGCCTTTGTCCATATTAATAAAGAAAATAGAACAAAGCTTGAGGCAAAATCAAAGAAATGTACTTTTATTGGATATGGTGTTAATGATTTTGGTTATCGCTTATATGATTATGAAAATCACAAAATCATTAGGAGCAGAGATGTAATATTCAATGAAAAGGTCTTGTATAAGAATCAGTTGCAGGAAAACAAACAGGAAAAAGAAAGCAAGGAATACATGGTTCTTGATGAGATAATTGAAAAAGTAAAGGTACCTGAAAATAATAATAATCAACAACCACAGCAGTAGCAACCACCACAACAGCAACAGGCACCTCAAACACTTGAAAGTGGTGTTAGAAGATCTACCAGGATAAGTATACCCCTTGAAAGATACTCTCCTTCATTATATTATTTGTTTTTGACTGATTCTGGTGAACCCGAATGTTATGAAGAAGCAATGCAGGTTGAAAGTAGGAAGAAGTGGGAGCTAGCCATGGAAGAAGAGATGGAATCCTTAATGCATAACCAGACTTGGGACTTAGTCAGGTTGCCTGCAGGCAAAACTACATTGCAGAATAAATGGGTTTACAGGTTGAAGGAAGAAGATGGAGGAAAACAGAGGTACAAAGCTAAACTTGTGGTGAAGGGGTTTACACAGAAGAAAGGTATTGATTTTGATGAAATAGTTTCTCCTGTTGTTAAGATGACTTCAATCAAAACTATCTTAAGTCTTGTTGCAGCGGAAGATTTACATCTTGAACAATTAGATGTAAAGACAACATTTCTCCATGGAGATTTGGAGGAAGAGATATACATGCAGCAACCAGAAGGATATGAGGTCAAAGGGAAAGAAAAATTGGTGTGCAGGTTAAAGAAGGGCTTGTATGGCTTAAAACAGGCTCCAAGGCAGTGGTATCTAAAATTTGACAAGTTTATGTTTGAAAAAGGTTATACTAGATGTCACTCTGATCGTTGTGTTTATCTGAAAAAACAAAATGATGGCAACTATATTATATTGTTATTGTATGTAGATGACATTCTTGTTGCAGGGTCTAACATGCAGGAAATAAATGTGCTCAAACAAAAATTGGCAAATTCATTTGCAATGAAGGATTTGGGAGCTGCAAAACAGATCCTTGGTATGAGAATAACCAGAGATAGGAAAAATCGAAAATTAACACTGTCTCAGAATGAGTACATACAAAAGGTGTTGAAAAGATTTAATATGCACAATGCAAAACCAGTTAGTACACCTTTTGCTAGCCATTTGAAACTTAGTAAGGAGATGTGCCCAAAGACCCAAGAAGACATGGATTATATTTCTAAAGTTCCATATGCATCAGCAGTTGGAAGCTTAATGTATGCAATGGTCTGCACAAGGCCTGATATTGCACATGCAATGGGAGTTGTAAGCAGGTACATGAATAATCCAAGAAAAGAACATTGGAAGACAGTAAAATGGATTCTCAGATATTTGAGAGGTACCACAAATCAAGCATTATGATTTTGTGGTTCAAACATTGCTCTACAGGGATATGTTGATGCAGATATGGCAGGTGAGAGAGATAATAGGAGGAGCACTACAGGATATGTATTTACTGTAGGTGGAACAACTGTTAGTTGGGTTTCAAAAATCCAAAGTGTTGTTGCACTTTCAACAACAGAAGCAGAGTATGTTGCTGCTACAGAGGCTAGTAAAGAAATGATTTGGTTACAAAGGTTTATGGGTGAATTGGGTAAGAAGCATGATATAGGCACGTTATAAAGTGATAGCCAAAGTGCCATTCATCTTGCAAATAACTCAACATTTCATTCTAGGACTAAACACATACATCTCAAGTACCATTTCATACGGTCAGTATTGGAAGATGGAGAGTTGAAGCTGGAAAAGATACACATTAGCCATAATCCTGCAGATATGCTAAAAAAAGTTGTAACCAGGGAAAAACTGAGAATGTGCTCAGTTTCAATTGGTCTTCAAGTATGATGATGAAGATGAGAAATAGCCAGGTCCAAAGAGGAGTCATTGTCCAGCAAATGAAGTAGCGGTGGAGTTGCTACAATCAGTCTCCAAGTGGGAGATTGTTGGGTGTGGAGCCTGATTTTCATCCTGATTCAGAGATCCTTGTTTTAGTTGGATATATACCCCAGGAAAACTGTACACCCTTGCAGCGGGGGGGTGCGGGGGGGACTTGTCCCCCCCGCGGGGTTAGGGGGGCTGACCCCCCGGCTGGGGGGTCCGGAGGCCAACGGTCCCTTGGCGGGGGTTTCGGGGGTAGCGCCCTCAAAGCTAAAAAACATATGTAAAATTGCCTTATAAAAGTATAGTAATTTCTAGTCAATCTGGGCCGTTCATTAGGCGGATGATTTGGCGGTAGAAGTTATGTTTAGTTTAGGGTTTTTTGCCCTAGAAGGCAACCCCTCTCTTTGTATGTGGGTATTGTATTGCGGCTGTGTATTATATGTGTATTCACTGAGCGGGAAATAGATAGGGATACTGTGAGAGAGAACATAGGATATTACAATGGATCTGCTGTAGGTTTTGTCTCTTCATTTTGCTGGATAATAGAAAGGAAGGACTGGTTGTTCGGGGTGGACGTAGCCCAAACTGGGTGAACCACGTATATCTGTGTTTCTCTGGTTCTATGTGTTTTGTGTGCTTGTATTTTAGGCATATTTTATGTGTTGCATTGCTCCGTAATATATAATTTTCTAACAACAGAGTTGGAGAGAGTGAGAAAGAGAAGGAGGGGGGGGGGGGGGCGGGGGCAGGAATGAAGATAGTGAGGATGTGCGAGAGAGGAGAGAGGAAGGGGGAGAGAGAGAGGGAGGTTAGAAGAAAGACACACTAAGAGAAAGGTGGAGAGACATAGGGAGTGATAAGGGATATGGAGAGAGAGGGAGAGAGGAGAGTAGGGGGGGAAGAGAGATAGAAAGGGGGAGAGATGGAGAGAAGGGGAAGAGATAGAGGAAGAGGGGGAGGCGGGTGGGCGAAGAGGAATGAAGATAGTGAGGATGTGCGGGAGAGGAGAGAGGAAGGGGGAGAGATAGAGGGAGGTAAGAATAAAGACACACTGAGAGAAAGGTGGAGAGACACAGGGAGTGATAAGGGATATGGAGAGAGAGGGAGAGAGGAGAGTAGGGGGGAAGAGAGATAGAAGGGGGAAGATATGGAGAGAAGGGGAAGAGATAGAGGGAGAGGAAGAGGAAGAGGGAGGGAGGGGGAGGAAGAAAGACACACTAAGAGAAAGGTGGAGAGAAACAGGGAGTGATAAGGGATATGGAGAGAGAGGGAGAGGGGAGAGTAGGGGGGGAAGAGAGATAGAAGGGGGGAGATATGGAGAGAAGGGGAAGAGATAGAGGGAGAGGAAGAGGGAGGGAGAGATATATAGATATCGAGAAAGAGTATGTATGTTTTTGGGGTCATATAGAAAGACAAAAGAGAGACAAAAGGAGATAGAGATATAGATGGAAAGTGAAGGGAGGGAGGAAGAGAAAGATAGAGAGAGTGAGAGATAGATATATATGGAGAGTGTGTGTGTATTTTGAGGGTGGGGGGGATAGAGAGCGAAAGAAGAAGAGATGGAGGGAGGTAGAGATATAGATGGAGGGGGCAGAGAGAGAAGAAGATTTTTTGCACTAGATGCATCGATTTCAGTGTAAACGATTTCTAATCCTATTTGATTTCTTGCATTGAAGGAGATAAAATAAATTTTAGGGGAGAGAAGGAATGAAGAGAGAGAGAAGGAGAGGAGTGAGAGAGGGAGAGAAGGCTAAGAGAGAGAGAGAGACACAAATATGGAGGGGGGAGAGAGAGAGAAGGAGAGAGGGAGGGACAAACTAATAAGGTTGGAGGGCAAAGAGAGTGATGGGGGGAGAAAGAGGAAGGTAGGAGAGAAAGGGGTAGAGAGGAAGGAGGAGAGAGAGGGGGAGAAAGGGAGGGAGAGAGGGGAGCAGAGATGGAGGGAAAAATAGATGGAGTTGGAATGGGAGAGAGGGGGGGAATAAGAAAGGCATAGAGAGATAAAAGTGAAGAGAAAGGGAGGGAATAAGAAAGGCATAAAGAGATAAAAGTGAAGGGAGAGAGAGGGGGTGACAAGGGAGAGATGAAGAGGATGTGTTTATGTTTGAGGGTGAGATTATAGAGACAAAGAAGGAGAGATAGAGAGAGATATAAATATATATGGAGGGGGGAGAGAGGGAAGAATATTTCTTGCACTAGATAAATTGATTTTAGCATACATGGTGATTTCTAATCATATTTGATTGATTGCACTAGATGCATTGATTTCAGTGTAGATGTTGATTTCTAATGATATATGATTACTTACATTAGATTTACACTAGATGCATTGATTTCAGTGTAGATAGTTATTTATAATCCTATTTTATTATTTGCACTAGATGCATTGATATAATTGTAGATGGTGATTTATAATCCTATTTGATTACTTGCACTAAGTGAACTAATTTCAGTGTAGATGTTGTTTTATAATGATATTTGATTGCTTGCACTAGATGCATTGATTTCAGTGTAAATATTGATTTCAAATTCTATTTGATTGCTTGCACTAGATGTATTGATTTCAATGTAGATGTTGATTTCTAATTATATTTGATTATTTTCACTAGATGCAATGATTTCAACATAGATGTTGATTTCTAATCCTATTTGATTACTTGCATTAGATTCATTGATTTTAGTGCACATGTAGTTTTCTAATACTAATTGATTGTTTGCATTAGATGCATTGCTTTCACTGTAGATGTTTTTTCCTAATCTTATTTTATTGCTTTCATTACATACATTAATTTTAGTTTGGATGCAGATTTTTTATTTGATGTAACTCAATGTATAATGATACATTGATTTTAAAGTAACTGGATTTACATTGTGATTGATTTTAGTGTATGCTCAAAAAAATTATTGACAATGTGCATTGATTTTTGTGTCATAGTAATTCAACCTATTAATATTGGAGAACAAGAGAGAGAAGGTAAGATGTTTACTACAAAATCTCAAGTTAAATATTTGAATGATTTACGATTTCAACTTCCCTTTTCATATAATCAATATGAAAAGATGGTAAAACTAAGAGGGTGACAATAAGAATAGTAGAAGAAAATAGTTTGAGATTGATCATAGTGAAGCCTATTTATAATTGACTACATTCTTATTATTCACATTTTCTGCCATTCAACACTATTACATTGTCACTTTGCATTCAAAATTTTTATTTCATTAATTTTCATCATTAAAGTTATTAACAATATCTATCATCTCAAGAGACTCTAGTAATTGAGTAAATTTAAAATAAAACTACTCTTAAAGATATATTTAATAATAGCAGGAGTACACTATTAAGAATTAATTAGTGTCAAAAATTGTGATACCTAAAATTAAATGCCTTTCTCATTGCCAACTAATTACTTATAGACAATTACATACACATATAGATATATAACACACAAACATTACCATCCAAATCCAAACACATAAACTCACAAACCACTAAAAGCATCCAAACAAAGACACAAACTACTCAAAACATCTAAGCAGAGAGGTACAAACTATTCAAAACAAACAATATAGCCTAAATTAAAGAAGAGAATGATATGGTCATGTCAAGCAAAGAAAACGTAATGTAAATTTCAAAGTATGAAGTTTATCTCAAACATATACATAATAATGATAATCTAAAAATGTGACATTGCCCCTCTAAGTAGAAATGGGACTTCCATTTAACTCTGGATCTATCATGCACAAAGAGAGATCAAATCTCTCAAGTGCAAACCTTTCATCAAATACTACACTCCAAAAAGAAGGTTTGCACCTCGAGAAATTTAATCCATCTCAATATTCGATAGAATCTGGTTTTAATAAAAATAATAAGATTCCAATAAATTTGGTCTCTCTAGATAAATTTATCACATCGATAAACAATGCCTTATATAATTCTCATGACATTAATTCCCATTAATTAAAAAGTTTTTCCTTGGGTTGGCCACTGCTATGAGAAAGTAACGATAAATGTTTTAAAGAACCATGCACAATGAGTAACGGATAAGACCGTTCCCTCTCTTCTCCGTGGACAGTTTTTTAACGGCCTTCATCGGGTATGTGAGGTAGCCCGTCAAAACAAATTTCTTTTGGAACCATAGGGGCCAAGAGTAGACTGCGCGCCGAATAATCGATGGAGAACTCGAATGCAGAGGAGGAGACGCAGCAGCAGAGGGAGGTGATTCCTCTGCTGATGCGCGTGGATGAAAGATGGGTTGATTCAATCCAAAACCCATCTCAATTCGCGGACCCGGGCCTACAACCTTGGCTCTTGCAATCCAGCCATCCCCCCACACCCGTTGTTTTCTACTTAAAAAACCAAAAAGGCTACCTGAGAAATATTCAGATCTGGCTTTACCGTAAGGGCAACATCAAGAAGCTCAACGGTCCTTTCAGTTTAGGGATACCGAATGAACGACGGGCCGAGGAATTTCGTTTTCTGTGCACGGATCGTTACGTCTTGTCCATGAATGCCATCCTGCAAGCCGTGGACCGATTAGAGTACGATATAGAGAAAGTCGATGTCGTTGCAGAGCCGTCGCGCTGGAAGAAAATGCCGTGGCTCGGATGCCCAGAGCAGCCGGAGGCTCTCTTCTCCGATTCCGACGCCAACAACACCTACATTTGGAGCGCTCCTCAAGTCCGGAGACAATACGTCCCCATCGACGACGACAGCGACATCATGGCTGATGGTGACGGATCGCGACAGGAATGGGCGGTATATGACCTTCATGGATGGACAGTGTGGTCACACAATAATGATAACGACAGGAATGTGGGCGAAGAAGAACAAGAACGACGGCACTGGGAGAGGGCGAACCCTAGCCCGTGTCGCAGAATAAACGAGGACTTCCCCAACAGGCCTCCCAAGTATCTTGAAATCACCAATTACTTCGATTTCTCCAAAACCACCGTGGTGGAATCTCTGTATAAGAGATTTCAACTCACCCGCTACGCCCTCTCATACAATCCTCGCAGTTGGGCGCCTGAGTCGCAGCGAGTGGGCGATATCTTGATATTTCAAGATCACAAATCCCCACAACCTGTTACTTCCCTGTATACAATGTCTCAGTTGATGCCTCGTGGGCCCATGAAGGAAGAGACAATCTACAAGGCAGAGCTGCCAAACGGATGGAGCGTTAGGCCGAATGTGGAAGACTGGGACGCCTTTCGGCAAAAATGGCGGCCCTGCATTGGTAACAATACTGCGGAGAAGAGCGCAATGAAGCTTTTCTGGGACGCTCGGAGAAACACGCAGCAAGATGAGTGGCCCGACAGGCCTTTATACAGGTGGGAACGAGAGTTCGGCCTCCGGCGCAATGATTACGAAGAACCCTTCTTTGAATTCCCAGAGGATCTGCATTTTTTTGTGTCGCAGCAGGGGCCCATTTACGTTTATGGGTTCATTGGTGAACAGATCTACTCTACGAGGGATCCCAAGAAGGAGAGAGTTGTGGGCAGCAACTTCCGGAGTAAATTCCCATTTGGACATTGCCGCTTTTATCCGATAGGGTTGGAGGTGAAAGACAAAAATGACAATAACTGGACCGTGCTGAGCTCTGGTTCCACGCAGGAATGCCTCGATCAAACTACGTATCCCTGGGAATCCTAGACAGAGTGCTACGAAATGAAATGGAAAGGGTCGGACGTTCCTTAGGGTGGCATTAATAAGGGAAAACAAATTTACAGTTTTCCAATGGTTAGCAGTGATTTTGTAGCTTAATTAGTATCTTTTTAGGTTATTTCACATATAGGTGTCCTCTGTTTTAGAATACATTTCGAGAATATTTATTTTTGAAAAAATAAAAAAAATTATAAATGGTTTAGAAATAATAATGTCATTTAAAAAAAAATGAAATTAGAGATTTTCCGATTTTGATTTTGATGGTTATGGAGAGATTTATTGACAATTTAATTTACATGATTGTGTTAGCTCTATTACAATCCAGAATCGGAATTCCAAGAAATTCAAAAATTGGAATTTCAAGATTTTCAAATATCAACTTATTGTTTTGTATTTTTAAATTTATGTTTATCTTTTTAAATAAGAAATAGTATCATGTAGATACATAGATTTATATACAGTTTATAAACAAATGATTGATATCGTCTTGTGTTATTATTATTTTCTTGTAACAATATGTATTAGAGAAGAAAGTTGCCTATGAAATTAATAAATATTCTAATGAAATCACAATTAAAAATTTGTTAAATATTTTTATAGATAAATTTTTCTTTTCTTTTCATATTTTCCAATAAATTATTAAATAAATTTGTTCTTTATTTATTTTTTCATATTTTCTAATATAAAATAATAATAAGTTATTAAATAACAAATATTATCATGTAGATACATAGATTTATAGACAATTTGTAAACAAATAGTTCACATAATCTTGTGTTATTACTATCTTCATGTAACAAGGGGTATTAAAGAAGCAAAATGCTTATGAAATTAATAAATATTTGAATGAAATCACAATTAACAATTTGTTAAATATTTTATTAGATAAATTGTTTTTTCTTTATCATCTTATTTTAAAAAAATGATATTTAATATTAAAGACTAATTAAATAAAATTATTAATATAAATAATGATATTTAATAGTTAATTATTAATAACCTTTCTATCAATATAAATATTTATTAAAATAAATTTTCTTATTTATTAGTGGATTATCATGCACATTAAATGAATATCGGTGGTTATTAAAAACAAGTTTTATTATCTAATGGATTTATAAAAATAGAAGTGAAGAATTTTGGAAAAATACATTTATGTGCACTTTCAATAATATAATATTTTTTCAATAATTTTGTGAAAGAATGCATTTATGTCCACTTTCAATGATAAAAAATATATATATTTTTCCATTAAACAATATTATATCTTTATGAATTAGTCACTTTTTTAAATTTTAGTAGTCTAATGAAATAATGAAATAATACTTTTTAGAAAAAAAATCGCATAGAGATTCTAGTTTCTTTCCTTCCTCCTTTCATGCATATTGCCCCATTTTCTTCAATCAATTTTAATGTATTCAATTTAACATATTGTAGCATAGGAGTTCTTAATTTTTTATTTTTTTCTTTCTTTTAATTCTTTTTGCATCTTATTTACTCTTATTGTTTATCATTAAGTGTTCACTTATATGCCATTTTCTCATTAAAAAAAAAATGCAAATAAGACATTTATGATATGATGTGATATGATGCCAACACAACTTGAGGAAGATACAAAAGAGATAGAATTTGGTTATTTTTCCACCAACTCATTCAAATGGTTTAGGTGGTAACCTTCACATTCCATTGGGAAGTTTATGCAAACATCACATCTCTAAATTAAAATTAAAGTCCAAATTTAATGAGACTTAACTATGGACCTAATTATAGTCATAAATGTGACCACCCTATTATTATAGCCCTAATCATAAATGTGACCACACTATTATTGATTGTGATTACATAATATAAAAAAATAAGGTAATTTTAAACTTACTTGTTCCTCCTATACCTTTATAACCCCTTCCACCTCTAACCTTTGTGTTCATTAATACATATAACTGCTAAGGTAATTTTAAACTTACTTGTTCCTCCTATACCTTTATAACCCCTTCTACCCCATTAATACATATAACTGCTAAGGTAATTTTAAACTTACTTGTTCCTCCTATACCTTTATAACCCCTTCTACCCCTAACAACCTGTTGAAGCCTAGAAAATCTCTGCTTCAAACATTGGGGAAAACCACCCGGTCGGGACCTTAGGACAGCTCCTTTTCCGTTTGGAATGGTGGCTCCGACTGGATTTAAAGGACCAGTTTCCTTATAACTAAATGGGTTGGTGATGGGTTGATTTGGATGAGTGGAAGTGGGACTAAATTGACTGAAAATAAAACTATCTAATTAAACTAAATGCTGATAAAGAAATTCTAACACTAACCCGGGTAATTATATGTGAATACAACTTAAGATTGTTCCAATTTAACAATAACCATGAAAATGTATTATTATTTAAATTGAAATGTGCAGAAACAAATAAAGATAACTTTGTTTATCCCAGCTGCGGGTGATTAAGGGCGTCCGGAGGGATGTAATGCCACGGGAGAGCACGTGGCCAAGCAAATGGTTGCATTTATTTCCCACAGCCATGATCTCTGTGGAAATCCACCACCCCACGCAGCATTTAAGCCGGTGGGATAGTCGAGACTGCGAGCCTCCCTTCATGAACGCCCGTCTCTGCTCCAGAATCATTCGGCTTTTCAATTCCCCTCTCCGTCTGGTCGCTTGGCCCCTCTGCAACGCCCCCCGGAGCTTCATGTCTAGGCAGGTTAGGCCTCTCAATTTCAGGTGCCCTGAGGAAGCCTCCACGCCCAGCTTCCGCACTCAGGTTGGCCGACGTTGTCCGCTCACCTGCTGCTTCGATTTATCTCCTGGCCTGCACTTTACCCACAATCCTTTCTGTTCTGGTTTGGTGGCCACCTCTTTTGAATTCTGGGATACCCTGCCTCCTCGCTTCCTGTCTGGTCCTACCCTTGACCTTAGTCCCACTATGCCTAGACTGAGGCATAGGCTTCGTTGCCGTCGGGGTAGCGCGCGAGCTCCCTCAGCCAGAAGCTGGCGCTCTCACTCTGACTCCTCGGCGTCGTCTTCCTCTGCAGACAGCCTCGAACAGCCTCGAGAGGGACGCCAGTCTAGCCCTGTGCACAGACGCAGAACCCACGCCTCGCTCAGACACCGCTCTGGCTCCTCCAGGCCTCCTGTTGACTCCCGCCCTATCGCGCCCCTTCATAGTCCTTCCTCCGCCATTTTCCACTTTCAAAGCAGTGCCAACAAGCCTCTGATCATCACCACGGTCACTGTATCTTTCAAAGAGGTTGCCGAGACCACTCCCGCCCCTCCGCCTTCCTCCCATCCGAGTAATGAGCCCGCGTCTTCTCCCTCTCTGCACTCCACTCTCCCTGCAGGTTTTGATGCTGCGCGCAAAGGAGGAGAGGGCTGTTCCACCAACCCTCAGGCTGAAGGTTCCCAGTTGGGCGTTCAAGATGCTGAGCCAGCTGCAATTCCGAGCAACCCGACCCACACAGATGAAAGCGCGGGATGGTGCAGGATAGAAGAAGAACAACCCTCAGGCGACTACGGCCTCTAGTTGAGTTACAGGTCCAAGTAATCTTGCTAGGACTCTTTGATTTTTCGGCATGTACTGTTGTTTTAGGTCTCAGGCAAAAACTTAGAATGAGTCGGTTTCCCCTCGTGGGCGACTCTGGTTTTTTGTTCAGTACTGATGTGTTAAAGCTGGTTTCCTCGGAAGAGGTAGCTCTCAAACAATGCTCGAGCTGGTTTCCCTCATAGGGCAGCTCAATCTTTGATATTTTGCTGACATTATGCCTACTGCAGGCCATGAACGCTTTGTAACATATGTTTCCATAATAGATTTAGAATTACTTAGAAAAAAAAAAAGATAACTCTGTTTAAGAAATTAAACAGAGTTATATTAGCATATTGCATTCATCATTGTATACCATCTATATATGATTATGAAAGATAACATTTCAATTATACTCAGAAATGATATATAAAAAGAAATGTTATGAGAACCAAATATATGTAAATGATAGCAAATTTTAAAGCGAATATCATATGACAAAGGAAATCAACAGTGAACAGATAGAAATACCTCATTCATCTTGAAGACTTTCAAATGAAATTTGATACTCTAATCCAGTAACTCTGATGTAAAATCAAATCCAAAGGTATAGAAATGCAACACTTCAAAGATAATTTCAGCACAAAATCACCAGATGTGATCCTTTATAAAATATAAGAGGCAATGGAGTACAGAAATGTAAGCTCCAAGTCAAAAATATTACAACTCCAGATCCCTTCTCTAAATGCATGAGAGGGATTTAAATAAGAAATTACATAAAAATAGAATCCTACTACTACTTCTACAATCTATCAAATTAAAAATAGAAATGCTATCTTAAATGAAACTGATTCATTGCTTTTATTTCTCGCTTGATGTAGCCAAGTTGCAAATTTTCAGCATATCTTGGAGCCTCGGTGGATGACTCATCTCGGAATGTAGCTGTCCAGCGTATGTGGCATCGGAAAATTCTGGAATTAAACAATCAACAACATTTGAAAGGAATTTAATAGCCATTTGTTGATTGTTTGGCTTAATTAAATGAGTCCACATACTGTCCCAAGATATTGCTTGAAGTTTGTTGATCTGTTGACTTTTATTCATCATTTCTTCTTTCCATCTATTTTCGGTTTCTTTCACTTTAGGAAAACTGCCAGGAACACAATCTGAAATGAGATTAATTGAATACAGGCTGTCATTGATAAATTGCGTTATATTACTCATCATGCTCCTAGCTCTTGATATTGCTCTCTCGGCTTTCATTATCTGATGTTACCATTCTGTAAACAAGATTTCTTTATGTCTTTCTTCTATCCTAGGAAGATTAGCTTCTCTTCCTTTTTCTGTATCTTGCCAAGTAAGAAATTCAGAAATCTTTTCATCAGCATCATCAATTTCTTGCCTGAGAGTAATAATGTTCTGGATCAAGGATGATGTAATATCACAAAATGGTTTTGCCTGTGATAATTTTGTACAAAATTCATTTAATTGCTGAGACAGAAGTTTATTAAGTTCAAGAGCTTTCGATTTGAATTCACTTAATTTAGGGAAATCTTTGAACCTCTCTAAAGCTGCTTGAAATTATTTTTCGTGTACGATCTTTGCATTCTTCTCACTTTGCAATAAATCTTGTAACTTGGAAATTTCTTGATTCAATTGTTGTTGTTTGCCTAAAACTTGCTCATCAACTTTCTTCTTTTCTGTAGTAAGCTGTTCTTCTAACTCTTTAGATTTGAGTTCTTGATCCTGTAATCGTTGTTCCAATTGAGCCATCTTTTGCTGACTTTCATTGGCTTGTTCTTCAATAAAAGCTATATGGAGATCTTTTTGTGTCATCAACTGAGAGACTTTTGCAGCTTTATCTATTGTTGCAGCACTATATGCTCCTGCATATTGAGACAACTTAGTGAGATCCTCATATGGATTCACTTCAGTATTCTTGTAGACAATATTCATGAACTCCTCCTGTGGAGTGGAAAACATGTCCTGGTCTATCTTCCTTCTTTTTCTCTGTTTTCTAACAACAACCTTATGTTTAGGGCTATAAAATACATCCAAAGGAGGGATTTCCTCAATCTTCAATACAATCTGCCCTGTAGGATGTTCAGGAATGATTTCGACATCCTGCTCTACTTGCTCTTTATCTTTATCCTGCAGTCCTAATTGCTGAGCGAATTGATCATATTGTTTCAACAATTGCGAGGAAACATTAAGATCAGCAGAGTCTATAATTTTTTAAGTATTTTCTTTTCCTTCCAATTGTGTATCTGTTTTCTCTGTATTTGTTCCCTGCTCAATGGTTTTGCTATCTGATTCTCTTTTTTGATTATGCACATTAGTATCAGTACTTGTGCATTTTTATTTTGTTTGAGCTGTGGACTACTGATCAGTATTTCGATCGGATTTACCATCAGTATTCCCTTTCTAAGCATCAGGTTTGCCATCAGTGCTCACCTTTTCAGTAAGTACAGTTGGCTAGTTAATAGCTGATTGTGTAATGACTTTACCGGCAGATGTTTCTCCTGGCGTTTTGCCAGATGTACCCTCTGTCTCTGACCCTTGTATTGGAATTCTCAGTTGGTCTAGAGGAACTTTCAACATTCTTTGACTTCTGAATAACAAAAATTTATTCATTTCTTCCTTCTGGAATTTAGACTTGGCTAAATCATAAACTTGAGGAAAATCATTCAACGAAACAAACAAATCATCAAACTCATCTGGTTCATGCTCAAATCGAGCAATCGAAACTGAAGCAGTAACATTAAAAGCTATCTGTCGTGGATCATACTGTCTCCCTGGAATGGTTGAAAAGTTACAACCCTTTATTTTGGCGACTTCCTTTTCTGCATGTTTGAAGTCATTCAAAGTAAATTGACCACAATTGAATGGGAATGGAGGCCACATTATTTTCTTACTATTGTTTAGAGCTCTGGATATTCCTTCAACTGTTAATTGATAGGAGATTTCCTGGGCAAGAAGTTTGTCTGGAACAAAAAGAGGAAGAACATGGGGTTCCACAATACTCCCAAAAATCTTGATGTATGTGAACTTTTCTTCTCCAAACCAATCTCCTATTGAGGATAAGTCAGCTTTAGCTTTGTCGGAGAATCTAGGAGGGAAGCGATTGAAAATGGTTTGAAAGACAGGGATAAGGAAACCATGACATATTCTATACACATTATCTTGGAAATGAACTTTCCAAAGAAGTTTATGATATATATGAATCGGGGTGGGATATTTGGGAGTCCATTTCCATCCTAACAAGGGAAACTTAGAATTAAAACAAAGGGCGTCTAGAATATAAGCACAAAAGAAAAAAGGAGTGGAATTTCCAGCGGTTTTATCTTGTCTGTACTCGAGTATTCTATTAGCCATTTTATCAGAGAGAATAACAGCCCAGTCCATAATGTCGGAATTGACAGCAGCTAAGATTAATGGGACCATTTGTATAGAAAACCTAGCAGAATTGTCATTACCAAATAATCTACACATCATGGCAGCGACATAGCAATACGGGGGTAAGAGGGAATCTACTGAATACATACCGGATGATTCATTTCTGTGCTTCTCAGGATTTTTCCTCCAATCTTTGATAGGATCAGATTGAACTTTATTATTATCAGCAAACTCTTTGATAAATTCTTTGTTATAAACCTTCTGCGGATCAGGAAGATGATACATTTCCTTAATGTCTTCTGCTTTAAACGACCCAAAAGACACTCCAGAAGCTGAAACAAACATTCTGTCCTTTATTTTCACACTATCAATGACCCATCGAATCACATCATAATAAGGCATGATGCTTGCTCTGGTTGCAATTCGATGTAGAAATGAATTTGCAAGTGATTTTTCAGTAATCTCAGATTCGGAATCTGAGCTATCTTCATCTGGAACTGATGCCTTTTCCACTGTGACTTTGGGGTTTTCTTTCTCCAATAGATTATAAACTCCTTCCCACGTCATTCTTCCGAGCCCTTGGCATGATGTATCTGTAACCAATCTCAGTTTTGTCGGCTTTTCTTTTGAGACTGTAGGAGTCTCAACAAACTTAACGGGAACAACAGTCTTGGTTCTCCTCGCTCTCTTCGACATTTCTGTGTTTGATACTATTTCCCTTTGTCTGTGAACGAAAGGGTTCATCGTTCCTTGATTTTGCAAGACAATAAACTTTCAGTCGTGATAAACAAGCAACTTGAAAGGAACGATTATGAACACATCATTCATTATTTATCGGTCTCGTATAGCGCGTAAATGTTCTCTTTGGGTCACACTCATGTATTTAAAACTGAATCATCAACCAATATTCATTTGATTTGCTATTGAATACCAACGTACAATTGGAGATTTGACGCTTGTGAAATATTATAATATTTACCTATCTTGAATTCTTCGAATGTAATAAATGTTATGTATTAATCGCATCGAAATTTTTCAAATGGTGCATAAATATCATAATACAGATTTCTTCGATTGGCCGATTGCGATTGCAAACTTTTCCGATTTCCGATTAGATGGTTTTAGATCGCAATCGGAGAGTTTCAATCGAAAAGAATTGTTAATGGCTTTCTCCGATTTCCGATGGTGGGGTCCACCATATAAAAGTTTTTCTCATTTAAACAAACAAATGTTTGTTTTTCTTTTGAAAAAGTGTTTTTTTATAATAACGCGCATCGCATCGGAGAATTTGAAATTGACCGCAAAGAGCTTATTAAAGAGTGTTCCGATCATGCGATTGCGATTGGTCGCATCGCATCGGAGATATGTAAATAGATAACTTAAACCCTTTGCGATTGAAGTTTTGCGATCGAACTAATCGCATCAGAGGATTTGGGTTTATATGTTAAATTTTCCTCTAAGGGTTTTCTCTGATCTCCGATTGCAATTATTATTCATTGGAATTTTATACTTGACTTGTTTTTTATGATAAGGTCTTTTATATTTGATCGGGTCGGAAGTTTTGAATGTTGTATTTGGTTTGTATACAAACAAAGATGAGCTTTTTCAAAACAATGAATCTTTATTTCTAATTCTTTTATTTCTATAAAAAGAAAAAGGGACCCTATTTCTAAATGAATTTTATTCTAGAATTAAGAAAAAGGGAGGGTTGTTGTATAGTACAACACAACCCTAACTTAACTTTTGTTACATGGTCACGATGACCCCTATCCCCTACAATTCCTAACCATAACACTTATAACTCATAACCTTTATAATCTCAAACTTCTATAGCCCCTACTGCACTTAATCTCTAACTCATTATAGAAATCATAACCCTTATAATACCTAATCTCTATAACCTTATATTCTATCCCTATAAATCATTATAGAAATCATATCCCTTATAATATATATTGTGATGAAGTGTCTAGTGGAATATCCATGACAATTCATGGATTATCTACACTCACCAACTAAGACCCTAAGCAAACTAGAGGTATTAATGGGTTTTATAATTTCTTAAATCACACTACTTTAAGGCCCACAAGAGTATTAGAAAACCTTGTGCAATTCCACACCTATTAAGGGATAATCCATGTAATATTTCAAAAGGTTGGTTACATGCAATTGGCCTATATATCATGCATTTTATAGTATTATACAAGGTTAATTCTATTTTGTGACTTCAATGAGGGAAATTTTTATGAAAATAATGGGTTGTAAGGATCATATTATGTGCTTGAGAGGTTATAATGGTCAAGAGATTATAGGGATAGAATATAAGGTTATATGGATTAGGTATTATATTTAGGGATTAGGTATTATATTTTGATTATTGAGTTCTGTTAAAGTTTTGCCTTGTGCAGAAGGGACAGTTCGCACTAAATGTTATATTATACAAGATCTAGGTCATTTAAATTTTCTATGTTGGAAACTGAATTGTAAAAAGGTCAATGATTTGCATATTTTAGCTTTTGTTAGAAAGCTTTTGAGGGTAACTTGATATTCACTTTTATATTATTTTTTTCCGAATCACTAAAGTTGTGATGATAATTTGGATTTTAGTGCTCTTTAATCGATTATTTCCAGAATCACTAATCCAGACTGGATGTTTGATTGCCATCAGGGACAGTGAAATCAAAGCGTTCTATGTGGAGGTATTATATTTTGACTATTGAGTTCTGTTAAAGTATTGCCTTGTGAGGAAGGGACAGTTCACACTAAATGTTATATTATACAAGATCTAGGTCATTTAAATTTTCTATGTTGGAAACTGAATTGTAAAAAGGTCAATGATTTGCATCTTTTAGCTTTTGTTAGAAAGATTTTGAGGGTCACTTGATATTCACTTTTATATTATACAAGATCTAGGTCATTTAAATTTTCTATGTTGGAAACTGAATTGTAAAAAGGTCAATAACAATTTATGGATCATCTACACTCACCAACCAAGACCCTAAGCCAACTAGAGGTATTAATGGTTTTATAATTTCTTAAATCACACTACTTTAAGGCCCACAAGAGTATTAGAAAACCTTGTGCAATTCCACACCTATTAAGGGATAATCCATGTAATATTTCAAAAGGTTGGTTACATGCAATTGGCCTATATATCATGCATTTTATAGTATTATACAAGGTTAATTCTATTTTGTGACTTCAATGAGGGAAATTTTTATGAAAATAATGGGTTGTAAGGATCATATTATGTGCTTGAGAGGTTATAATGGTCAAGAGATTATAGGGATAGAATATAAGGTTATAGAGATTAGGTATTATAAGGGTTATGATTTCTATAATGATTTATAGGGATAGAATATAAGGTTATAGAGATTAGGTTTTATATTTTGATTATTGAGTTCTGTTAAGGTATTTCCTTGTGTGGAAGGGACAGTTCACACTAAATGTTATATTATACAAGATCTAGGTCATTTAAATTTTCTATGTTGGAAACTGAATTGTAAAAAGGTCAATGATTTGCATCTTTTAGCTTTTGTTAGAAATATTTTGAGGGTCACTTGATATTCACTTTTATATTATTTTTTTCTAAATCACTAAAGTTGTGATGATAATTTGGATTTTAGTGCTCTTTAATTGATTATTTCCAGAATCACTAATCCAAACTGGATGTTTGATTGCCATCAGGGACAGTGAAATCAAAGCGTTCTATGTGGAGGTTGAGTTTTATTATTGAACTCTTTTGGGCTGTAGTGAATCTCATAGGCCAATTGCATGTAACCAACCTTTTGAAATATTGCATGGATTATCCCTTAATAGGTGTGGAATTGCACAAGGTTTTCTAATAGTCTTGTGGGCCTTAAAGTAGTGTGATTTAAGAAATTATAAAACCCATTAATACCTCTAGTTGGCTTAGGGTCTTAGTTGGTGAGTGTAGATGATCCATAAATTGTCATGGATATTCCACTAGACACTTCATCACAATATATATTATAAAATTATACTTAAAAATATGAAATTTACACTACGAGGGTTCATTTCTCTTTAGCTTTTCAGATTTGTAAATTATTTTTAATTTCTTATGCATGAAAATTATAATTGGTGCGAGATATATCTTAGGAAACCTTTTCAGGAGTCTCTTTCTCTAAATAGAATATTGATGCATGTACAAAGAAATAAGTCATGTTTGTTGTGGGCTACTACAATGTACACATCCATTATGTGTTCTCTCTCCCTATCCCTCTTGGTTACTCTATTCCTCTATGGAAAAAAAATGCACTCGAAAAGAATGGAACCCATTTTTCCTCCTAGTGGATCGATTATAACACATCTCGATATCCTACTAGTGGTTAAGTTTGACTCCTTTGACTGTTAAACAAAGTTACAATATTGATTCTTCTAGAGTCTTATCATCATGATCATGTGGATAGAACCTTTTCCATAAGTAATGTGAGATGCTGTGGCATTATCTCGAATTATGGTGGTAAACATGAAGGTGAACTACAAAGTGGTTTAACTTTTGCATGCAGACTCTGATTGAGGCAATTCTTGTGCCATAGGAAAGGTATTTATGTGCATAATAGGAAATTATTTTCATGCTAAAAGAAAAAAGTTTTAACCCTCAAAAAAATTGTTAGATGCCTCAAAATTCTTATAAAAGGTTTCAGAACCCAATCTATTAAACTAAGTCCAGCTAGTAAAAATGGTCCTGTGAGTTGAATACTCCACTTTCTTCACTCTGAAACCATTGAGATGGGTGAAAAATAATTTAATGGTCCAATATGGATTAAAAAAAACTAACCAACCATTAATTTAAAGACATATGTCCTTCCATTCGCTTAATCAAACACATGGATGTCCATGCCTGAGACTTTTGAATTCATACTAGAATTGGTTTCTTCGAAGCTCAGCAATGGCCTATAAGTACAAACCCCTCTCATACATTTAATAAATATTTTATTTGGTAACTTTATCTTGTTGAGATTTTGATAAAAGGAGAATAACCCATCTTTAACCATAACTCTTACTTTTATTCTATTATGGAATCAACTCCATAAATAGAAGAAAAGAGAGATCAATGCCTTAGAAATCAGCCACTTCGAGGGGGAAACCTACTTTATATTACATAAATGACCAATTCTTGGATGATTCAAATGACAAAACATCCCTTCTATATATAGGAGTCCATGGGGTCACAATCTGATCTTAGCAGACCTAACAATAATAATGTAAGGGCACAACAATAACAATAGTGGGGTTTTATGGGGCACAATAATAATAATATGGGGAGTACACGGAACAATAACAATAAGGGGGCTACACTAACAACAATAAGGGACTACACTAGTAATATAGGGACATAACATACCCCTCTCCTTCAAACAAGTTTTGTCCTCAACGGTTAATTATTTCTTGATGCTTCTATAAAAAAATCTCATCATCCCATGTGGAATATTCAATAAGTAAGTTCTTCCACTTGCTGAGATAATCTGAAATTCATTGATTTTATAGTTTTCGAGTTCCTGTTTTTGTGACTGCTTCAGAACTTCTTTCATTGTGATGTTGATCTTCCTGTTGTTTCATTCGATTATGCACCGGATTTAGTTTATCCTTTGAGAGTTGGAGAACTTGTTGTTGATGCTCGATGTGATCTTCCACTACTTTACCATCCATATTAGCTATGATTCTAAATGTTATGGAACCAACTCCAAAAATAGAATAAAAGAGAGATCAACGCCTTAGAAATTAGCCACTTCGAGGGGGAAACCTCCTTTACATTACATAAATGAAAAATTCTTGGATGATTCAAATGAAAAAACCTCCCTTCTATATATAGGAGTCCATGGGGTCCCAATACAATCCTAGATGACCTAAAAATAATAATGTAAGGGAAAAAAAATAACAATAGTGGGGTTTTATGGGGCACAATAATAACAATACGGGGACTATAGGGGTACAAAAATAACAATAAGGGGGCTACACATAGGGACCTAACATCTTCACCTCTTAGCATAGAAAATTTTAGGGGTGAATCTTATCCCATGGGCGAAATTTAAGGGATTTCCTATTTTGAAGGGGTGAATTTTTTAAATTACATCCATTTTCAATAGTTACAATAGTTAGCCCAAAAAAAATTTAATAAATAAATTATTATTATATTTAGCCCATCAAAAAATAGGACGGTTGAACCTTCCAAGCTCGATTCACCTGGTTTTTTTGGAAAATTTTATTGAGATCGCCGAATTTCTAGAAATGGGACTGGTTATGGGCTATTTTTCCCTCTCCATTCCTTGAAAATAAAGCCCAACCTTGAATTCAACCTGTATTTTAGGGCGCTGGGGTTGGTCGTTTGTTCTTTTAGGATTAATTTGTGCTGCATTTCAGGGTAGAAAAAGGTAAATAAAATGGTTTGGATAAATTGAGCTCTCTGCATTAGGGTTTTCAAAATCCAGTTTATCGTTTGTTGGCCTTACCGGTCCAGCCATTTTATCATTTATTGACTAGATCGTTAAAAGGCCATGGACTCTACTAGAAAAATTCTATGACATGTAATGATAACCATAGATGGTGATCGATTTGTAGCCCATTAAAAAATATTGAGATCAAACAACGAGAAGGGGTAGTTCGGTGCTCAACTTTTGATATTATGTTACTTCATATGAGCGCTCTGCATGAAAATCCCATGAATCTATCATTGAAAACAGGTATAAATTATCGTATTTGAGCTTCTCTCCATTGAAAACATCTGATAATTCAATTTATTAATCGGTAGCCTTTGAATGAAGCGACGATAGTAAAAAATTTCCTAAATCATGCCCAATCTCGTTCCTTGAGTGAAAATAAGCACGGTGTGCACAAATTTTATTTTTAAAAATTATTTAAATTGTACCAGAAAATAAAATTTATCATGTTATGACACTTCCAAGGTTTGAGTTGCATGAGCTTTGATGAGGATTCGACATTGATTTGATTATAATGATGACTTCTATTTTTGTATTTGTTGGATTTTCGTGGGTATATACAAAGTTGAAGATTTGAAGGGGATGCCATGTGATCAGGATTCATTAAGGAGGATTAGGTTTTCAATAAATTTTATGGTATAATTAAAAATTGGGGGATTTTGAGAAGGGCCTGAAATAGGTAGGAAATTGTATGATCATATTCTTGAGAATCCTGCAACGAGTTGCATGATTGGTTTGTGTTGTGAAATATGGTTTTACATATAGAGGAAGAATATTTGATATGGATATGGGGATTTGAATTATGACACAGTTGTTGATGGCCAACACTAGAGACGAATAAATTCAGCCTTTTCACATATTAGTATTCTTCATTTGGTTTTCAACGTGAGTGCCCTTTAGAGCCTAGGTGTTATAGAGTGCCTGGGACATATAGGTTTGGCAATTCAGTTTTATCTTCACTATACTTTACTTTTGGTCGTCTTATCAGGCCTTTTAGTCATTGGAGCTTACCACATCTTGGTCCAAAGATTCAAGCTTGATTATTTTAGGATAGTCACTATTGTGGGTTACTCATGTGTAGTGTTTTGGTGGATGACTATCCTTACAGTGAAGCATTGGATCTTTTTTGAGTTCTTTCCCTGCCCATCAATTTTTCCCATTTTGAATCTCTTGTCTTCACATCTACAATAGTGCCACAGGCAAGATTTTTGGGGCAATTTTCTGGGATTATTGTTGGTTATGTTATTGCATGGGGCTTGATTCAGGGTATTAATAACTACTGGGAAATATCTATGTTGGTATGGATTTTTATAATTTTCATTTTCAGCTTGAAGCGGACTGGCACCCTTGATTTGCCATTTATTGAAATCAAGCATGTAATGGATACTTCTCTACCTACATTAGGCTTCATTGGCCCTGATAATGGTATATTCCTTGATGTGAATGTTCTGATGAGAAGAGGCCCTAAATTTATATGAATCACATGCTTAGATGGGTATGCTAAATTTTCTATGGGTTTTCACTGAATTTTTATTGGATTGCATACTATGATACCATTTTGTATGAAAATTATGTGTTTGGTTGAACGCTATTAGCAACTTTTGTTAGCACACAAAACTGGGCTAGGTCATATATCCAAAAGGTCTGACTCCCTGAACAGGTAACAAGAGCTAATGTCTTTGCGCACTTCAAAGATTTTGTCCAAAAGGATTAGTTTACTGAACTCTGATTTTTTTTTTTGCACAACTATTCCTGAAATTTCACTACGTTGTTTGTGTGAAATGAAATGGGTTCAAATTTTTTCTTTTCTAAACTAGATGATCTGAGGCTGTATAGGTTTTCTTGGTGGAGCATTGCATGCCAAGGCTGTTTAACATTGAAATTACTTTGATTCAATATCTTAATCAAAAAATAAATATTGCATCTATGGCCCTATGCAATTTAATATAGTAAGATGTTTTTGTTATGTTGGAACTTGAGAAAGATGGAAAAAAATTCCCTAGTTGGCAACAACGTCAGTGGTGGCATACCTAAAGCAATTGAAAATTTGAGTAAGTTTAATGAACTAACCCTAAGATCTAACAGTTTCAGTGGAACAATACATGCCACCATTTTCCATTTGATGAAGTTGAAAAAGCTCACCCTAAATGGCAACAATCTCAGTGGTGGCATACCTGAAGCAATTGGAAATTTCAGTAAGTTGAGTTTCTTAGATCTTAGTTGCAAAATTATAACTGGTCCAATACCTAAGATCATTGCTAATTTGAAGAAACTAGAAAGCCTCTACTTGCAAGCCAACAATTTCACTAGTTGCATCCCTGAAATAATTGGCAATTTAAGCTACTTGATTGCTTTAAATTTGGTTTTAAATAGGTTGAAATGTGGCATACCTCAATCCATTTCCAAATTGAGTAAGTTCATATTCTTCAATCTTGGTACAAGCATATGAACTGGAAGAATTCCTATAGGAATTACTAATTTGAAGAATATTTCATACCTTTTCCTAGATACCAATAATTTTACTAGTAGCATACCTGAAACCATTGGAAATTTGAGTCAATTAACAGAGTTGAATCTTGGTGCTAATGATTTTATTGATAACATTCGTGAAGCCATTGCCAATTTGAGTCAGTTAACCCACCTAAGTCTTGTTTCAAATAGGTTCACATGTGACATACCTAAATCCATTACCAACTTGAATAAATTGGTCTTCCTCAATCTTGGTGAAAATAGGCTAACCCGAGAAATACCTAAAGGCATTTACAATTTAGGAAATATTGAATACCTTTACCTCAATAACAACAATTTTATAGGGAGAATTCCAAAAACTATAGGAAAACTTCAATTCATTGGAGTCTTATTTTTGTTTTAAAACCATTTAAGTGGACATATCCCACATAGAATAGGTCAAATAAACTCCCTCATTGAAATTTCCATATTTAATAATAGTTTTTTATGGAACCATTCCTAAAAATATTAGTGGTTTTCTTTCACTTCAAAAATTAGATCTCTCTCAAAATCAACTAGAGGGACCAATCCCTCATGGTATTCGTAAATGTGTGGCACTACAACAATAATTTGTTTTGTCTCAAAACAAGCTAAATGGAACTATTCCAGCATCTTTGAAAAATTGCACAGCCTTAAGGAGATTAAAGGTGTGAGAGAACTTACTTAGTGGAGATTTGGTCACAAGATTTCCAGCCTCTTTGGAAGTTTTCTCTGCTTACTCTAACAACTTATCTGGGATATTGTTAGAATATTTGGCTCATTGTATGAATTTCAGGCTACTATATTTAAGGAAAAATATGTTGACAGTTGGGCTTCCGCATTATCTTGCATGTTTTCAGCTATTAAGATTTTTAAGTGTTGGCTATAATAAGCTCCATGGCGACATTCCTCAATGGATCACAATTCTCATAAATTTGCAATGGCCAGGTATATCCAACAATAATTTCACTGGAAGAATACCGTCCAATATTGGAAGGCTTCAGGGATTCAAAATTGATAGGTCTTCCCAAGCTAGTGATGGTGCACTATCTGGAAGTTTTGGAGCTTTCCAAGTTGATAGTGATGCACTAACTAAATCCTTGCAAGATCAAATCATTGGTAATATATTACATGAGGAGATAAGAGTTGTTATGAAAAAATATGAGTATAATATCACCTATATGTTGTTGAAAAACACAATTTCTGACTTGTCTAACAATAATCTTGTTGGAGAAATACCAACTAGCATTGGAAGTTCGATTGGCCTGAGATTGTTAAATTTATCTAGAAATCGACTAGATGGTCTTAAATTTATCTAGGAATCGACTAGATGGTCAAATACTTGTATCTCTTAGTAGAATATCTACTTTGGAACAATTAGACTCATCTCAAAATAATTTGAGTGGAGAGGTTCCTCAAGAGATATCTTTATTATTTGAGCTGGCATTTCTAAATGTTTCAGTTAACAAATTCTACTGGAAAAATTCCAACATGAATACAATTGGATACTTTCAGTAGGAATTCATTTCAAATGAATAAATGCCTATGTGGTAATCCTTTAGAACCATGCAAGAAAACAGTAAAGCAGAAGAAAATTCGAGTTAAAAGAGTTAGCACCTTTCACAAATAGGTTAATAGGGTTGATAAAAAAGTCTCTTTGGTTGCATTGGCATTGGGAGTGGGAATTGGATTTAGTGGATTTATAAGTGTGAATGTTATATGCAATAATGTCCGACATTGGTCATTGCCTCCCAAGACAAAACCTGTCTATGGATTGTATAGATACCCTGAATAGTATAGTTGCTTCATTTCTTATGGTATTTTTGTCAATAGCTATTGGTGCATGTAAAAATGATATGAAAAAAGTTAAAAAAAAATTCTATTTTGGTTTGTGACATGCATTCTCATCGTTTTGATTGTAATGAGAAAACGAGTTCTGCTCTGATGACAATTGATCCACTTCATAATGTTTTTTTTTATTGGTTGGATTACACTTCGGTTCAATCCTCCTTTGTGTTGAATATGTGGAAAGAAATATGGTTTCCGTGTATTTATTTGTCAATAAATTGATTAGCGTTAATGGCCATGCGTTGAATATGCAAGAATAAAAAAGTGGTTTCCATGCATTCTATTGCCAATCAATTGAAGATTAGTTTGGAATAGTTTCTCTGCTACAAGAAGGTTATATTCCAAATGGTATATTGTTACTCTTGAACATATATTTTTTGAATCCATGAATTAATATAGAAAAAAGAAAAAGCTCAATATTCTTGGTTAGCGCACAAGTTTTACTATCCAATCCCTTTTATGCCACAATTTTCATGTTTACTGTAAACATTTTCCTATATCTATTTAATGTGTGACTATTATACCTGACAAGCAGCCCTAGCAAGTTCAAAGCGTGCAAATAATTTTAATCTCAACCTTTATCTCTATCTACTTCATTTCGTACTGGAATCTATGATACTATTAGAAGAAATTTGGTTCATACTACAAGGCAGTTGAAAATATTTCGGAAGCTCCACTACTTTTCAAAATAAAAAAATAAATTTGACGAGGATTCATTGCCAGATCAGCTTCAATTTCAACTTGTATTTTCTTGTTCCCAGATCGCCTTCAAATACATTAGAAAAGTTGGGCCGACATAGGTTGTTTCACGTGGAAATAATATGGGAAAAGGCAGGCCAAAGTAAAGGTCGAATAGCCCTACATCTCCATGGATACAAAAGCCTCATTTAACAACGTGGTGGGTTGGGAACTCTTAATTTTCAAAAAATTTGTATTATTTCCACGTGCAACCATGGAGGCCTCGTGAATGAGGGTTGGCAGTGCTTCGATTCCATTAAGAGAGACTATTACATAGTTGATCTTGTTGGTCGACTAGGAAAGTTGCTGAAGAATTTATCAAGAAGATGCCAATACGCTAGTGTTTGGGGAGCTTTGCTTGTTGCCTGTAAAATTCACTACAATATAGAACTAGTAGAACATGTGGCAGGGCACATTTTTTACCTAGAACCCAAAATTCCCAGATATTATGTACTCCTGTCAAATATTTATGCTGATGTAGAAAACGTAAGAAGAATGATGAAAGCTAGATGTTTGAAAAAGCCATCAGGATGGAGATTCAAGCACATGCATTTAAGTAACGTTCATACATTTAGGCAATGTTGGAGAGCTTGGCTGGGCAGATGAAGGAGGCAGGGTATTCAACTTACATGAATGTTGTTCTGCACAATGTGCTGGAGGAGGAGAAGAAAAAAATTCTTGGCAATCATAGTGAGGAGCTAGCCATTGCCTTTGGGCCTATTATTACAAACCCTGATACTCGTAACCAAATCACAAAAAACCTGAGTGTGTGATGACTACCACGGTGCCACTACGTTCATCTCCATGCTTTTGAGATAACAAATTATAGTGAGGGTTGCAAATCGCTTCCATCATTTCAAGAATGGATTATGTTCTTGCATGGATTACTGGTGATTCAGTTTAAACAAGCATCTAACCATAATTTGACTAATAACCAAAGACTTATGATGTATTTTGATTCTTGACACTTGAATTGTATTGCGTTAAGAGGTTTCAACTTCTAAGTGTCACGTAATGTAAACTTAAAGGAATGGTTGATTCTGTTCAACTAGATTGAATCAATCATTGCAAGTTTAAAGATACTATAAGTTGAAGTCCAAAGCATGATCTATGGTGCTATGCTTCATTCTTGTTTATTGTTGATAACTATTCTCCATAGATTACAGTTATTCACTTAAGTGAAACTTAGGATATTAGTATGTACCCTTTAGGTAGATTGATGGCTTAGGGTGATTTAGGCACTAATCCTTCATCATTTCATAGCTGGTTTAGGCAGTAATCTGTTAACTTAATTTATGTTGAATTTGAAATACATGGAGTATTATAGTGTACCTTCACAACCCCACTAGCCACTTTGAGCTACTAATCGACATTAATATAATTCTTCTTTTTTTCCTATTAATTATTTGTAAAACAGTTGGGGTTTATATTTATCCATGTACTTGTTATCGTGTTTTTGGAGGCTGTAAAAATACCACGTTTATATGAAAATATATTTATCCTGGCCTTTCAGATCATAATTCAGTCGAAAGTCACCTAAAATGGATCTCATTGAAAAAAAACACATGATAAAATTGTTTTCACAAGTTTGGAAAACCTTACTTACACAGATAATGGAATGTCAAGTAAAATACTGAAAGAGTGCTCATCAAAAGTTGTTGGACAACTTCCTAGATGCCCAACTTGCTTGGACAAAGAAAATGTTGCACTGCTCGTAGCATGAAAAGGACCTGTTGTGCTCTGTTATGAGCCCAGAACACAATAAAACTACATCTGATAAAATTAGAGTGAGATTTAAACAACACTACATGTCGTTAGTGCATCCACATAGAGAACCCATTAGTGAATTCAAGTTGTTTCATTACACCGACGGTATTTTTTAATGGGAAGTTGCTCTGAGGAAAACTCCAATTGGAAATATTTCGAAAGCTCCACTGCTTTTCATACAAAAAACTACAAATGAGGCTTAATGACATCACTAAAAGGGGATTCCTCAATTTCAAACAATAGTTATTTGTTGCAAGATCGGGTTCAATTTCATACGGTTGTTACTTGTTTGCCACTTTTATTTCAAATTGTTGTTACTTATTGCGAGATAATATTAATAATAATGATAATATTTACTAATAGTTTTTTTTGGAAAAATAAAATACATTAATTTTTTAACATGTTATTATAATGTTTGAGTATACTAAAAATGAAAAGGAGTAAGTTAATTTCTGCAAAATTTAATTCGGTAATTTTGTCCAAATTTTGAAAGCAAATGAGTATATTAAGGTGAAAATTTGCATGGATTGAAAAATAATCTCACCTAAAAGATTGAGTTTATATATTTATTAATTTGTTCTAAAATAAATGAATGTATCAAAGTTGTTGTTACACATGATAGGTTATAGAGATAGTATGCAATGTGGATCTATGTGCTATGTGAATTTATCATTACCTCATAAAATCTTTATTTAACTTATTAAAAAAAAAATTAAGGTTAGGGGAAGCAAGTGCCCGAGGGTGGGGCTACACTTAGCTCTGAAGGACAAATGTTTAAACAAGCAAGTGAGGTTATATGCTCTGCTGCAAGCTATCAAGCTAGCCCATAATTTCTCAATTCACGGTCTTTTATATTTGTGTTTTGGAAGCACTATCGCTTCTTTCTTTATTTCTTTATGTTATTTCAGCATTTTCTAGGAGTTGCACTTGTACTCCCACATTGCATTCATATTGTTTGTACTCTTCTTCAATCCTATCGACTTAATTTTATGGTCATTTTCCGGAAATTAATAAAATTATCTTATCTTATTAATTTATTATTTTGATTTGGGATAGGTCCAGGAGGGAAATTGTAGTAGATATTAAAAGCTATAATGATACTAATGAACATTTAGGGACAGCTCAGAGTGCTATAGATTTGGTGATAAGGGCTCTTGATAATTAATATTCCTTTTCATCCAACGTCTCATCAGAAACATAGAGAAGCTCCTTGAATTTAAAGATGATGCAATGTACTACAACACCTCGGGAAGGAAGAAATGAAAATATTGATGGTCCTATGAATTACTTTCTTTTGGATATTCGTTTAGAAGATGTTGGGGATACTGGAACTGCTGTAGAGACAGACGCAAATTTGAGAAGTAAACACGGTATGCAAGGAAAATGCATGAAAAGGATTTCATCATCTGGAACAATAGATTATAGAGAAAATTTAAACTTGTATAGTTTGAGCACAAAATTAAAAGACGTAACTCTTATACTCCAAATGGAAGGGTTAATAAGTCCACTGAAATTTCACCTGACACTCTGGACATGGCTGATCATAAGAAGACTGAGTTCTCCAACATTCATGGAAGAAATAGGTGCATTTATGTAATTATTGTATCTCAATGACTGTTCAGATATAAGATTGAGTGTTTTTGCTTATTGGAATAGACTTATGTACACTACATTCATTGTCTAACAAAGTTGGCTTAAACATGAAACCATATTCAAGTTATATTAGCAAAAATAAATCTATTAAATATGTTGCTCTATTATCTGCAGATGTAATTATGAGGGATGCAAGGCTACATTTGATCGTTGGCATTATCTATCAGATTGGAAAATGAAGTTTCAGAAACATTGTTGTTGTGATTGTCAAAATGTTTTTGTTTTTGTTTTTAAGCATACACAAATTTCTCCTCATGTAAGTTGGCTTAAACAGGAAACCATATTCAAGTTATATTAACAAAAAGAAATCTATTAAATATGTGGCTCTATTATCTGCAGGTGTAATTATGAGGGATGCAAGGCTACATTTGATTGTTGGCATTATATATTATACTGGAAAATGAAGTTTAAGAAACATTGTTTTTGTGATTGTCAAAATGTTTTTTTTGTTAAGCATACATATATTTATCTTCATGTTCCTCTTGGACGGTGTGGTCTAGAGACCAACTGTCTTTGTCAAGCTTTCTTCCACTGCTTTCCTTTAGAGGTACATAAAAAACTTGAACAAATTAATAAACTTTGTGTGGGACCTTATGTATCTGGTGATTCTTTGTCACATGAGAAGAAAAGGAAACATCCAATTTTGAAAAATGCATTAAGTCACTCAAAGAATAAAATTTTTAACATGTGTAGCAAGAATAGAATACATGAATCTCAGAATGAACACCATTGGAGTCACAACATTGCAAAAGATCCATATCCCCCAAATTAGACTTGGCATATTCCAGTGACTCAACCAATAGTTCTCTATCAGATTAAAGCTAATATTCTTTCGTATCAAGATTCAAGTAGTTTCTCTAACAGAGCTTCATCTATGTAATTCGAAGATGGCCAGAAATCTTCCATAAGGACATCCCTGGTCAGTAGTCTATGTAGATTCATATTATATTTGTTTGTTATATTGTGTTCATATTCAATTTGACTTAAATTATGATATTATAATTTTTGTGCTGGAAAGTGGTCTCCTTTTCTTTGATTTAAACCTTTTGTTTATATGAAATTTGCATCAAAATATTATTTTATTTCATAGAAGGGGGATTTGATTTTTTTATAAAAAAATTGGAAATTACAAGAATATACCATGTATAATTAATAGCTTTACTCCCTCTGTCAATTCGGGCTAGGAGGAAACATGTCTAACTGATTATCACAATTAATTCCTAGCTACAAACATGTCTTTAAAGACAACATTTTGTTCCATAGAAAATGCTTCCTTTAACTATAAATAAAACCAAAAATGGAGATGAACAGTTCTTTCCAAAATTTGGGTTGCAAGGGTAACCATCACAGGCACTATCCCTTAAGGATTTAATAGTCCCTATATAAACACAACTATGCTTTGATTTTCCACTTAATATTTTACTGTTGCAGTGGCTTCTTGACCTCATAAATCACTAGAGCCAAAGTAGCACCAATATCATATATTCTGAGCCAACTAAGCTAAAACTCTTGATGATATATTACCATATGATTAGCTTTGTGTCAACACTAACCACCACTCCAAAGGGTATTATTTGAAGGAATTGAAGGCACTAGAGACGGAGAAGGAAATTCTCAACTTATGGTTCAAGCGGCCCCATTCCAATAGTCCAAGTGTTGTCATAGGGGAGCAGCATCCAAATCGACTCTCTAGATTTGAACTGTGATTTGGAAAAAATGATCATCATAAAAAACCACCTTGTCAGAGCATGAAGAAATATATATGTAAGCGATTTATTAAAAATTATATACATATTTTTTCTGATTTATAAATGAGGTTCCAATTCTAACAAGTTTCCATGCAATTTATAACTTGACAGAGAAAGGTTGTTTATTCTCCATAATGGCATCCTTCTTGGAAATGGGATTTTGGGAAAAGATATCAAAAAATGTCCAACCCAATATCGTGTAGACTTAGCAAAGGGGTAGAACCAAAAAAAATGTTTCAAACATTGTGTATCATATAAAGGATGGCATTTGGGTGTTCGTACTAGGGACACTCAGATGGACAAGGAAATGGCCAACAAGGAAGCCTACTGAGATGTGGGAGTGAAAAAGTATTTATTGGGTTCTAAATGTGATTTCCTAGTAGTCCTTATTATTGGACATAAAAATTAAAGTGATTTTCTTGGAATTGAGCCTCAATATTTTTTTTTTCAATTGAGCATCTAAAAATGGCCTCCTTGCTAATCAATGATAGTTATCCACTTGTTATACTAAATGAAGGCCTAGATATGTTCCACAGATGATATTTCCACCAATTTCTAGGTCTGAATTCCAAACTTATATAGAAAAGATCCAAAGCTTATCTCTAAACATTATCAAGTGCTAGACTATCTGCATTATTCATTCTGATCTTTTCCTTCGTTTTGGGTGATTGGATTCATCCCTGGTTCCAACATTAAAAATATCCAATATGATCTTAATATCTCCTTAACCTCTTCCTAGTCTGCAATGTAAATCATGTTTTAAAAACATTACCTACCACCTCCATATATGCTCAGCCAATATTGGAATTTTTTTCACAAAATTCCTCAAATTGAAGGTGTTAATGTAACTCCCACAGTGACTTTGTATACACTGTCATTTGATTCCACCAAACTACAACTCGATGTCATTTTAAATACAATTCCTTTTAACTGTTATCACTTTTGTTGCATTATCCTACCTACCATCTGCAACATGAATGCTTAATAGAAGCTCATATAATTCATAAAAGTTCATAAAATTCAGAATCTCCAAGCTCTAAGTTGCAAAGGTGTTCCACTTTAACTTGCCTACATAAAAAATTCAATGAATTCAGGATGCATCTAATAAGGAGCCACATAGTAGGATCAAGTTATAATGTCATATTTCTTATTAAATTCTTGAGTCTATCTGAAATAATATGCATGACCAAGATGATCAACTATGCAGAAATAATTTTTTTGGCACAACACTTCTGACTTTTGTTGTATCAATTTTTTTCCATCTCTCTTCATGAGTCTTGGATGACTGTGAGTACACAAAAGTAAAATAGATTAAATTGGTAAAAGAGAAAGATATATTTTAATACTTATACTCGTTACAATAGATATAAATTCAATATTAAGTCTAAGAAACTTCTAAATCCATGTTGATGTTAATCTGGTATTAGCACCAACTATAGTCAATACTCTAAATTAAATTAATTCTTTGTTAGAAAGGAAAGAGGGAAGTGTTGTTAAGATTCCGAAATAAGTTAAGACCACAATAAAAATGTATCTAAAAAGGTGGCATATCCTTCAAAAACAAAATTAGCTATCTAGGTTGAAGCGCAAACACCTAGCTATATAACTCCACAAAGGAGGTATCTGAAGGTTCTGAAATACATTAAAAGAACAATAAAAATTAACTGAAAAGTAGAGATATCCTTAAAATACAAAATTAGATATCTAGGTTGAAGCACAAACACCTAACTATATAACAACACGAAGGAGACCGTTGAAGTATGTCAAGTGGAGGGATGGAATATTGGGAGCAAAAGATCAGATTAATGAAACATATCAAAGGTTTATTTTGAGCTTAAAAGATTTAAATATATGAAGGGTATGGATAGCCTAAAATGATATTCCTATCATCGACCTTTGGAGTGTTCAATTCACATAGCAATCGGTCATATTTTTTATGGTTGCTTAAAAAGTAGCCAAATAATCAACTAGAAGAGCTTGAATGTTTGTTATTTAATTGTAACTGGCCTCCAAGTTAAAAATGGGTAAGAACCAGAATTTTCTCATGCCATATATATTCTTTCCGCCAATGGAAGCAAGGTGCTTGATAGTCCAGGGTGGGGGAGATCCCCATGTGTGGTTGTGTCACTAATAAAAAAAAAAAAAAAAAAAAAGGCCAAAGGTCTTATTTATTTAAAGAATTCAAAATTAAATAAAAATGAAATGACATCATATTTATTTCAATTTCTATATTTAAATTTTAAGAAACTATAAACTAACATAAATCCATCTTATCATAGGGATTTGCCCATTTATTATACTTATAAATTTAGGGGGTTCCTTAAAATTTTCCCTACCTCTTAGAAGAACAAATTCCCCTCCAAAATGTTTTTTACTAAAGGATAAATGTTTCCATTTTGCTTTCATGTTAGAAATATCCTATTAGAGATTTCAAAGGACCCTCCCAATAAGAAGGGATGGAGACCACATTTACAAGCTTCTTGGTGATATTTAATTTGTTTATTTAGTTTTCCATTCATTTAATATTTTTTCCCTCCATTATGTTCTTTAAATTGTTTGAATGCAAATTTTGAATGGTTATATGTTAGAATGAATGCATAAGGAATAACATGGGTAATATAGGTTTATTTTTCACTTATCATTTTATCTTCCTTTTCTTTTCCACATACACGAAAAACACATACATAGAAGGACAACCGTAATGGAGATTTAATCCTTAAATCCAATCCCTTGTTCCTTAGGCTACCTTTATTATTCTATTATTTTTGATGTTTTGATAGGCTCACATCTTGACCTCAACACTTAGCTAAGCGTTCATTATTTTCAAAGAAACAAAATTTTAAATTTCTTGGAATTCATGCACCCTTCTATGTTTCTAAACAATGGCACGAGTTTCTTTTGAATACCCGAACAAGTATGTTGCACATGCTAAATCTATTTGGTACATGTGTTTGAACCACCATGGGGATTAAAGCCTATATGACCCTTATTAAATCCATTTTTTTGGAGGCCTTTTAATTTTCTAGAAAGTTGGCTTTAGCATGTTAATTTTCTTAATGAATCACTAACTTCTTTTAACTTACATTTTACATTTTAATTTATTGATTTTATGTAAATTACCGTGTAAAGAAATAAATTTCCTTATATTTAGTCGTTATCCACTTATATTTTTATTTCCTAATTTATTTTCTGTTTTAGAACTTTACTCTCAATATTTCATTTTATTTTATAACCACGCCTATGCAGACAACACATGACCTATAGATTCTCCAACTTTATAGTATGCACTTCACCTTACAATTTTAAAGAAATGTAGGTTATTTAGAGAGGTTGGGACAGAAAAATACCTTCTGCGGTAGTCCTTAAGGATATATTTGGATATGTTTTATATTATTTTCACGAATATATTTGTGCATTACAAATTATAAGATGCACAATAAGGGGTTCACATGGGGTGGAAGTTCCCTTGCATAAGGGTTGGAGGATAGCAACCTCCAAAAAAGTTTGGGTTGTTTTTTGTGTCTATTTTTAATATTTTTTAGCACATGGATTTTGCTAAAAGTGATTTTGTTGTTAATGGTGATTTTTCCCATGGTTTGGTAGTTTTAGTTAGGAAATATAATCACATTCTAGTCTAAGGTAAATTGATTTTTGGTTCATGGATGTTGTAGGAGATATATTGTATTTTAACTTAAAAAATAACATATGTTAAAAAAAATGCTAGTATTCTTGGTTTCACGACAAGAAAAAGAGACATTGGTGAGGGGCGAAAAATATCACCATAAGCTCATTGGTGACGGTCAAAAGAGCCTTTGTCACCAAAAACTGAACATCACCAAAGGTGGCATCTCCAAAAGTATAGGTGTCGTGGTGACATTCAAGGTACATCACCAATAATGATTTATAATAACGGATAGTTACCATCACCATTTCATATGAGAAATGGTGACAAACAATAGCCTCCGTCACCAAAGGTGGCTTTGCCAAAAAACTGAATGTCACCAAAAACTGAACGTCACCAAAGGTGGCTTTGCCAAAAATTTGTGTTGTGATGACATTCAAGGTCTGTCATGAATATTGATTATAATTAGGGATAATGACCATCACCATTTTATATGAACAACAACGATTTTTTGTGATGGACCTTTCATGGCTGTCATTATTAGTGCATTTATATGGTGACATTCGTTGACCATCACCATTTCATATTTGGTGAGGGTCAAAAAGTGTCATGATAAGCTCATTGGTGACATCAAGGTCCCTCACGAATAATGACTATAATGTTAAAATATTATGCAATGTGTTGTCCTTGATGTCAACCTACTTGATGAAGTTGATGGAAACTTACTTGATGAGTTTATTAATGATGAAAATCTGATGTATCTACAGAGCAGCTCAGAAGTAGTAGAGAAATAAATTTCAGTAAGTGCCAGAGAAATGATAAATATGATATGTCACAAAGCATACGCGGGTTTGTAAAGGCGAAGTAGCGTATGTACGCGGAAAAGTACGTACCAAGTAGCGTATGCCTATTTGCGCTCTAAATTTATAAAACCAGGGGACATTACCATGGTATTGGCCCACAGTATTGAGCGCTGGATTATCTATTTGATCCCGTCCAGGAATACCATCGGAAGTTGTGTGGTTTTGACTCATGGTATTGATAAAGGCTAAACCTATATAAGGAGAAGAGAATAATAGTGCAAGGCATGCATATGCCTGGGTTTTAATGAATACTTCACTCTGAAGTATATCTGCATGGTGGAACTCTCTTATTAATTGATAGATCGTAATCTATGATGCACCTATGGATATGATGAAGGTTAAAGATTTCTAGATCTTGAAATGATGAATCTATAGGACAATCTAAAAAGAAATGATGAAGACCTGGCACAAGTCTGGTGAAGAAATAGAATAAATCTGGGTAAGTTTATAGATCTGGTCTGTTCTGCAAAGTTTATCTTTTATAGATCTATACGCAGGTTCGTTTCATGAAAAGCGCATGTATACGTGGGTCTGCTTAAAGAAAAGCGCGTATGGCAGTCAAGGTTTCTAAAAAAAATAAAATGCACTGAAGTATACGCAGGTTTGTCTCTGTGAAAGAGCGTATATACGCAGGTTCAATGAAACAAAAGCGCGTATGGAATCTAGGGTTTTGCTGAAGTATGTGGAATGAAATGTCTGATCTGTTTTGTTGTTTTACTGCTATCTGTCAATGATGTATACATACAGATCTGGGTTGTTTAACTGTTGATTGTGCTACTGATTATGTTGATTAAAGATCAAGTTGTTGGTTGATTGGTTGATGATTCAATGACTAATGACTGTATAAACAGTTCTGTATGGTTGATAGATTGTCTGAACAGAAATATGATCTTAGATCTAAATATGAGTCTAAACTAATTCTGAAAGAAAGTATACACAGAAGAATACGCTAGTTGGTGAAAAGGAAAGCGCGTGCATATGCGGAAATGGAGAAGAAAAGTCGCGTATACAAAGTTACTATACACTGAAGCAAACGCATGTTGGATTGAATAAAGACGCGTATATACGCGGGTTACATAAAGGAAAACATCGTATGGCATTTGAATTAATGTTCAGGGTCGAGTTTACATCTGCATATCTATTCTGAAGTCTAGGTTATCTTTGATATTCTGGTTACAGTGGTCTCACTGTTCTGTTTGAAGTTTTGGGCAAAGTATGTTTGTTGATAAGTGAAGGGTTGTGTTGAAGCTATTTGATCCAGTATG
Organism: Pinus albicaulis; assembly: GCA_034641835.2. Classification (NCBI taxonomy): domain Eukaryota; kingdom Viridiplantae; phylum Streptophyta; class Pinopsida; order Pinales; family Pinaceae; genus Pinus; species Pinus albicaulis. Next base: position 1,385,876,206 of record CM076575.1, read on the forward strand.
AAAATTGATGAAACGTGGTCTTTGCGTGGTGCCGAGGGTCGGCGTTCCGCAAGGGGGTAGTAGCTCCCTTCCAGGAGAGGCTGGTAAACGAGAGCAGGGGGTTGTAGCTCCCTTCCAGGAGAGGCTGGTAAACGAGAGAAGGTTGTAGCCTTCTTTAGGTGGGTGCCTGCGTGCTAGTATGAGTCTGCGCTAGTACATGGTTGTAAGAAGTTTTCTTTATATAATAAATATTGAAGACTGAGACGACGACAGCGTTGGTTTTCTCCCAAATTGGGTTTCCACCTTAAATCCTGGTGTTCATGTGTGTTGCTTATGTGTGATGGTCTATTTTGTTCTTACTGCACCTATTTACTGCTTACTAAACATCTGATGAATGAATGATGCAATGATCTAAGTTAAGAATTAAATGCATAATTAGTCTGGACATACACAGGTTTTCTTAATGATATCCACGTGTATACACGAGTTGTGTTCAGTAAAGTAGCGTATGGGTTTAAAAGAAAGAAAAAGTAAAAAAATTTCGGTCAGCACTAAATACTGATTCACCCCCCCTCTTAGTATTTTTCCCAACAATTGGTATCAGAGCAGGTCCTTCTGAAAAAGCTTAGTCGCTAGAAGGAAGATCAAGCAAGATGAGCAATCAAGAAGGAATATCATCTATCAAGCCTCCGCTCTTTAACGGAAACAATTTAATCTTCTGGAAAACAAGGATGAGATCCTATCTTCAGTCTCTGGGAGCAGATGTATGGGCCATTGTTGAAGGAGGATATCAATATCCAGCCGTAGTACCAACAGATCCGACGGAAAAGAAGAATTATGAATCAAATGCAAAGGCGGTCAATGCTCTAACGGGAAGTCTAACTGAATCTGAATTTGTCAAAGTCATGCAGCTGAATACAACAAAGGAAATATGGGACAAAATCATTCTAAGTTATGAAGGTGATGCAAAGGTAAAAAGTGCAAAACTTCAAACTCTCATAATTGAATATGAAAATTTAAGAATGCATAATGATGAGAATATTGCCAGTTTCTTTTTACGTGTTGATGATGTTGTAAATCATATGAGAAATCTGGGAGAAACAATAACCGAATCTACTTTGGTTGAGAAAATTTTAAGATCGCTAACAGCAAAATTTGAGTCAAAATTTTCTGCTCTTGAAGAAAAACAGGATCTTCAAAATCTTACTGTGGTACAACTTCATGGCATACTAACCGCATATGAAATGAGAAGAGGAGGACCATCTGAAGTCAAAGAGGCTGTCTTCAGAGCTTCTACTAAAGGGAAATAAGTACAAGAAGCAGAAGGATTAGGATATATCTTAGAAGAAGATGAGGCAAATTTTGTAAAGAAACTTCAACTTGGCACAGGACGGTTCAGAGGTAAGCTTCCTTTCAAATGTTTTGAGTGTGGAAGAATTGGTCATTATGCTGCTAAGTGTCCTCATAAAGAAACACCTGCAAAAGGGAAGGAAGTATCAAGAAGGAATAAGAATCGGTTTAACACTAGAAAAAGTTACTATACTCATGAAGACAGTGATGGGTTATCTGATAGTGAGGAAGAATGTGAACAAGATCTTAGACTTCTCATGGAATTTGAATCTAGAGAAGAAAAGGATACTTTTGTGGATGCTCTAGAGGACAATGATTTTCTTGAAGAAAACAATCAACTCAAAATACGCTTAGAAGAAAGTAAAATACGCTTAGAAGAAAGTAAAATAACCATAGAGACTCTGGAAAATCAGCTTGAAGAAAAGGAGAAACGCAATGAGAAATTGGAGTGTGAAGTAGTAAGTCTAAGAAAATAACTTGAGAAAGTAAATACTCTGAATCTTAGATTTGCTAAAGGATCTGAAACCTTAGATGAGATTATTAAGGTACAACGTTCTCCTCTCATAAAGACGGGTCTTGGATATATCGGAGAATCTTCTTAGGCTTCAGCACCAAGTTATCTAAAAGCAGCTACAACTGGTTTACAACATTCTGCCACTCAGCAAGGGAATAAAGAATCTTTACAGGTAAAGCATGATCATCTCAATTCAAAGAACACTAACAGGAATATCTTTCAAAGAAACACCAATCAACAAGTAAATTCAAGTAGAAGATTTCATGATCGCAGAAATTTCTTTTTCAATGGACAATGTTTCTCATGTCACAATTTTGGTCATAAATCTGTTCAATGTGTTGCATATAAAACCATCATGACAAGAGAAGCAAGAAAGAAAATGATTGATATTGAAACAAAGAAGAATACCTATAACAAATTTTCTCCTCTTCAAAATGAAGTTGAATGTGCTTATTGCAATAACTTTGGCCATGAAGAATCTGAATGCAAGAGCAAAGTTCAGCCAAAAGAACATGTTCCTTCAAGCTCCAAAGTATGGAAAAAGAAGGAATTACAGGTTGAAAATTGTGGCATAGCGTTATTTGCAGAAGATGAAGAAAATCAATGGTACATTGATAGTGGATGCTCAAGACACATGACAGGTGACAAAAACAAACTTCTTGCATATAGTGCTCTAGAAAAAGAAAAGAAGGTTACATTTGGAAATGATACTCCTGCGGTAATTAAGGGAAAAGGGTCTATGTTTCTAAAAGAAAAGGTGAAAGCTAATGATGTCATGTATGTGGATGGATTAAGGCATAACCTATTAAGTGTAAGTCAAATGTGTGATCAAGGAACTGAAGTTGTCTTTAGTTCAAAAGAATGTGTGGTACGTGATCTTGATACAGGTAAAACAATTGTAAAAGGAAAAAGAACTCCAAGCAATCTGTATGTATTGGAGAACTGCAAAGATCAATGTTACTTGAGTAAATCTTCAGAAAACTGGCTATGGCATAGAAGGTTGGGGCATCTGAGCTTCTCTCAGATCAACAAATCAAGCAGACTTAAAGCAGTTCGTGATCTTCCCAATATTACTCCACCCGAAAATATCATATGCAAATCTTTCCAATTTGGTAAGAAAACCAGAGTACAGTTTAATGCCAAGGAAGGATCATCAAGTAAGCCTCTTGAACTTATTCATACTGACATATGTGGACCTGTGAGGAAAAAGTCACCACGTGGCAAACAATACTATATCTTGTTTATTGATGATTTCTCTAGAATGTGTTGGATTGGGTTGCTTAAACACAAAGATGAAGCATTTGAGAAATTTCAGACCTTCAAAGCACTAGTTGAAAATTAATTAGATCTGAAAATCAAGTGTCTTAGATCTGATCGAGGAGGAGAATATACATCAAATGAATTCCTTGAATTTTTTAAACAACATGGCATAAAAAGACAGTTTTCTGTAGCTGGCACTCCACAACAAAAAGGCGTAGCAGAAAGAATGAATAGAACAGTTCAACAAATGGCTAGAGCGATGCTTGAAGATTCCGGAACACCTGACACTTTTTGGGGAGAAGCAGCACATACAGTGGTAAATATTCTTAACAAGGCACATGTTCGAGTAAATAGTGATAAAACTCCATATGAACTCTGGTATGGTAATCCTCCCACTGTGAAGCATTTTAGAGTTTTTGGAAGCATATGTTTTATCAAAAATAATGATGAAAAACTTGGCAAGTTTGAATCCAGAGCAGATGAAGGAATACTTCTTGGCTACTCCTCTAGGAGTAGAGCATATAAATGTTACAATAAAAGACTTCGGAAGATTGTTGAATGTATTGATGTTGTTATTAATGAATCTCCTGCAGCCCCAAAAGAAGAAGAACAAACAACAAATGAAGACGATGGTGACATATGTCCTCCTACATCAAATAGCAATGATATAGACAGTGAACCCAATGAAGAACCTGAAGATGATTTATCTGAAAAAGCTCCATCCAGATATGTTCAAAAGAATCATCCAGAATCTCAAATTTTGGGAGAAAAGGGATCAGGTGTACAAACAAGAAGGACTCTTGTAGGATCTTCTAGCTATCTGGCATTTATATCCACTATTGAACCACACAATGTCAATCAAGCTAGCAAAGATGAATGTTGGATTCAAGCCATGAATGAAGAGCTTGATCAAATTGAAAAGAATCACACTTGGGAATTAGTACCAAGACCTCATGACAAAAATGTCATTTGAACTAAATGGATATTCAAAAACAAGTTAAATGAGAATGGGGAGGTTATAAGAAATAAAGCTAGACTTGTTTGCAAGGGGTATGCTCAACAAGAAGGTATAGACTTTGAAGAAACTTTTGCTCCTATAGCTAGACTTGAAGCCATAAGAATGTTTCTTGCTTTTTCAAGCTTCCAACAAATCAAAGTTTATCAAATGGATGTTAAATCTATGTTTCTCAATGGTGATCTAGAAGAAGAAGTTTATATAGAACAACCAGAAGGATTTATTTTGGGAAATGATGAAAAACTTGTTTGTAGACTTAAAAAGGCTCTATATGGTCTCAAACAAGCTCCAAGGGCATGGTATTATCGCCTTGACAAATATCTTCATCAACAAGGATTCTCAAAGGGGTCTGCTGATAGCAATTTATACACAAAAACCGAAAATGATAAACTATTGATTGTGGTTGTATATGTTGATGATATCATTTTTGGAAGTAATGAAGAATCTATGAGTCAGAAATTTGCTTCTGCTATGCAGCAAGAATTTGAAATGTCTTTACTTGGGGAACTAACATTCTTTCTTGGCTTGCAAGTGCATCAAACTACATATGGCATATTCTTATCACAAGAAAAATATCTTAAGCAAATTCTGAAGAAGTATGGCATGGAAGAGTGCAAACCTGTAAGTACACCAATGATAACCAGATGTAATCTCAGTTCTCATGATGATTCTCCCACGGTGAATCAACCAGAATACAGATCTATGATAGGAAGTCTACTTTATCTCACCGGGACTAGACCGGACATTATGCATGCAGTTGGGATTGTTGGACGATTCCAAGCTAATCCAAAAGAGTCTCACCTTCAGGCTGTCAAAAGAATATTCAAATATCTACAAGGAACTCAAGACTTTGGACTATGGTATCCAAAGAATGCCGATCTCACTCTTCATGCTTACACTGATGCAGATTGGGCTAGAAATGTTGATGATCGGAAAAGCACTAGTGGTGGTGCATTCTATATGGGGCCCCGGTTAGTATCTTGGTTCAGCAAGAAGCAAAGCTCTATTGCCTTATCTACAGCAGAAGCAGAATATGTGGCTGCCACATCATGTTGCACTCAACTTCTCTGGATGATGCAAACCTTACAAGAATTTCAAATCAAATGTTCACCTCCTATATCCATTATGTGTGATAACACAAGTGCCATCAGTATCTCAAAGAATCATGTTATGCATTCCAAGACCAAGCACATTCCCATCAAGTATCACTTCTTATGTGAACAAGTGCTTGAACAAAAGGTGAAGTTGGAGTATGTTCCCTCCAAAGAACAAGTTGCTGATATATTTACCAAACCTCTACCTAGGGAACCGTTCGAATATCTCAGACAGAAGCTGGGAGTATTCTCTGCCATGCAGAAGATTAGATCTGCTTAAATGCAGAAGATTGAATTGGATACACGGATTTCATGAAAGACAGTCGCGTATATACGCGAGTTTATACAAAGGAAACCGCGTATGGGTGGTTGCTGACAGAATTTTCTGGGTCAGCATTCTTCAGCACAGCTATGGTGCTGTTGGGTATCTCTGGTGATGTTTCAGCTCTCATATTTCTATTTCATTCTCTGATATTTGATGAAGATGCCTTGATGGTTTTCTGTTGAAAGTGTTTAGGATGCACAAGCTAAGGGGGAGATGAAGGAGTGAAATGGCTCAAGAACAGGTGTACAGGTTCAGGGGGAGCATTAGCCTTGCTGAGAATAATGCATTGTTGGCATTATGATGGTTCTGAAATATGATCTCTCTCTTGAGGTCTTTTTGGTATTTGTTACAAAAGGTCATGTTGAGACCTATGATGTAAATTTGTAATATTTAGTCATGTAAGGACTTTGATCAAATGTGTAAACCCACTTGGTTGGGTACTTGACTCATATATGTAAATCCATTTGGTTGGATCCTTGATGTAAGTATGAGTCCTTGGTGATAGGAAAGGTCATAGAGTCATGTACTTCATTGAAACATATGTTTGAAGATTCAGCATGAACTCATGGGGAGCATGGTAACTTCAGTGCACATCAGATCTACAGAGCTCTTCTTTCTACATGAGAAGACAAACCTTGTTTTGGTTTTGATCTGCCCTTTGCCCTTGATGTCAAAGGGGGAGAGTATCATGGTGTTTGAATAGGGGGAGAGTATCATGGTGTTTGCATAATGGTTATATTCAATGTATCTATCTATTGTGGTGATCAAACACCATCATGGTTGCCATCAAGTCCAAAGGGGGAGATTGTTGGCAATATGATGCAATGTGTTGTCCTTGATGGCAACCTACTTGATGAAGTTGATGGCATCCTACTTGATGAGTTTATTAATGATTAAAATATGATGTATCTACAGAGTAGCTCAGAAGTAGTAGAGAAATAAATTTCAGTAACTGCCAGAGAAATGATAAATATGATATGTCACAAAGAATACGTGGGTTTGTAAAGGCGAAGTAGCGTATGTACGTGGAAAAGTACGTACCAAGTAGCGTATGCCTATTTGCACTCTAAATTTATAAAACCAGGGGACATTACCATGGTATTGGCCCACAATATTGAGTGCTGGATTATCTATTTGATCCCGTCCAGGAATACCATTGGAAGTTGTGTGGTTTTGACTCATGGTATTGATAAAGGCTAAACCTATATAAGGAGAAGAGAATAATAGTGCAAGGTGTGCATATGTCTAGGTTTTAATGAATACTTCACTCTGAAGTATATCTGCATAGTTGAACTCTGTTCTTAATTGATAGATCTGAATCTATGATGCACCTATGGATATGATGAAGGTTCAAGATCTCTAGATCTAGAAATGATGAATCTCTAGGATGATCTGAAAGGAAATGATGAAGACACAGCAAGAGTCTGAGTGAAGAAATTGAAGAAATCTGGGTAAGTTTATAGATGCAGTCTGTTCTACAAAGACAAAATTTTATAGATCTATACGCGAGTTCGTTTCATGAAAGAGCGTGTATACGCGGGTCAGCTTAAAGAAGCGAGTATAGTGATAGGGGTTCTAAAATAAATGCAGAGTATACATGTGAGTTGGGTCTGTGAAAGCGATATCATGAGGTTCGATGAAATAAAAAGCAGTATGGAATCTAGGGTTTCTAAAGTATGTGGAATGAAATGTAGAATCTATTTGCTGTTTTTACGCTATCTTGTCAATGATGTATTCATATAGATATGGGTTGTTTAACTGTTGATTGTGCTACTGATTATGTTGATTAAAGATCAATTTGTTGGTTGATTGGTTGATGATTCAATGACTAATGACTGTATAAACAGTTTTGTATGGTTGATAGATTGTCTGAAAAGAAATCTGATCTCAGATCTGAATATGAGTCTGAACTAATTCTGAAAGAAAGCATACACAGAAGAATACACTAGTAGGTGAAAAGGAAAGCGTGTGCATATGCGGAAATGGTGAAGAAAATTCGCGTATACAAAGTTACTATACACTGAAGCATACGTAGGTTGGAGTGAATAAATATGCGTATATACGCGAGTTACATAAAGGAAAACATCATATGGTATTTGAATTAATGTTCAGGGTTGATTTTACATCTGCATATCCATTCTGAAGTCTAGGTTATCTCTGATATTCTGGTTACAGTGGTCTCACTGTTCTGCTTGAAGTATTGGGCAAAGTATGTTTGTTGATAAGTGAAGGGTTGTGTTGAAGCTGTTTGATCCTACATGAAAATTGATGAAATGTGGTCTGCAGTGGTGCTGAGGGTCGATGCCTTCAGTAAGGGTGTATTAGCTCCCTTCCAGTGGTAGCTGGTAAACGAGAGCAGGGGGTAGTAGCTCCCTTCCAAAAAAGGCTGGTAAACGAGAGCAGGGGGTTGTAGCTCCCTTCCAGGAGAGGATGGTAAACGAGAGAAGGTTGTAGCCTTCTGCAGGTGGGTGCCTGCGTGCTAGTATGAGTATGCGCCAGTACATGGTTGTAAGAAGTTTTCTTTATATAATAAATATTGAAGACTGAGATGACGGCAGCGGTGGTTTTCTCTCGAATCGGGTTTCCACCTTAAATCTTGGTGTTCATGTGTGTTTCTTATGTGTGATGGTTTATTATGTTCTTACTGCACTTGTTTACTGCTTACTAAACATCTAATGAATGAATGATGCAATGATCTAAGTTAAGATTTAAATGCATAATTAGATCTCTGGACATACGCAAGTTTTCTTAATGATATCCGCGTGTATACGCGAGTTGTGTTCAGTAAAGTAGCATATGGGTTTAAAAGAAAGAAAAAGTAAAAAAATTTCAGTCAGCACTAAATACTGATTCACCCCCCCTCTCAGTATTTTTCCCAACACTGTTGGGGTATGTATTCGTATTTCTTCTATCTCTCATTTTTGATGTCGTAAGGGCTATGTTTAATCCGTAGCAAGCTCTGTTTATTTGGAATTCGCTGATGGCTTATAGCTCTGCTGCTCCTCTTTTGCACCCTTTTGAACCTTGTTTTTGGGATCCCTGTCCATTTTATAGTGGCTTCTCTGTTCTCGTTGCAGCTCAGATCAGAGTTTGCCGTTGTTTGCATCCTGTTGCTGGGTGGGTTAAACTTCAAAGGTTTATTTTGTGGCTGTTTCAGTTCTTTGTTCAGGTGTCTGAGGCATTTGGGGGTATTCTCATTTCTTGTTCCAGCGGACGCAACTGGGTTCGGTGTTTTCTTTTTATCTGTATATATGCTCGTTCGTTCATTTCTAGTGGCTGGGTGGTGTCTTGCTTTGGTTTTCGGAACCTTCAGTGGGTTGGATTTATGGAATTTTTCTTGTATGGTTGTACTCAGGGTGGGAAGCGACTTTCTTTCCATGTTATCAATTGTGGCCATACGTCTTTTTGGCATTTCTAGATTCCTCGTGATGATTGGGAGGTGGCTGTCGTTGCCCTATTCTCTATGGATTTTATGCATTCTGTTTCTGTCCAGGGCATCAGACTAAGGAATTGGGTTCTGTGGTTTTCATTACCGTGTCCTTGTGGCAATCATTTCGTCTATGCACAATGGCAGTCCATTGGTTATTTCATTGCTGACATCCACTCTTTAATTTTTTATTCATGCTTGTCTTTGTTCATCTATCGTCCACTCTCCAACATGGGGAAACGTCGTTCTTGTCCCCATTCTGTTAAAGGTAAACAACAGTCCCAGCCTAAGCCTTGTCCCAAGAAACGTGGTCAGAATTCACGTCAAGAGGTCCTAGAAACCCTCACTGCAAACTATGTTTTTGGTAATTCATCCACTGTTCGCCAAGAGATCCGAGGCTAGGAAGGGGAAATTCAAACTGACCCAGAAGATAATAAAGTGGAAGCAGAGATCCTGGACTTTATAACAGACCCTGGTAATACTCGAGGTCATCTCAATTTGTTCCAGCAGACTGTCCATACTTACTAGATAGTCAAATGCCTTTTGGCCAAGGCTATGCAGAATTTTCCTCCCACTCAAGCTAGGATTGAGCCACAGATTGTGGAACTGCTATATGACATTCTGAATCAGCTGAATCATATAAAAATTACTCAGTATCAGGCTACTAATCGAATTAGTCGAATAGATGATCGGGTAGGTCGCATGGAGAAATAGCTTCAGCAGTTGCAACAAGTGGATATTCCTGGTTCTACAGTGAAGGATCCTGCTCCGGTTTACTCCTCAGATGGCTAGTTGTTTTAGAATTTTCTCATGGTTTTTAGATGCAATTTTATATTTTGTACGGACATCTTATATTTCCCCAGCTTGTAGATAATTGTGTAATCGATCAGTTAGTTAATGAGGCTCATGGACGAATAACGCTTTAAGGTGGCTAACAGACCTGCTTTCCTATGGGCAAGTTGAGGCCACAGACTTGATTTTTATCTTTTGTAACCCGCTTTACAATTATAAATACAAAATAGCGAGGTACTACCAAATTTACAAAAAAAAGAAAAAAAAAATAAGAGAAAAAAAAAACCCTCTAGATCAAGCTCCAAGACACATGCAATTTTTTTAGTGCAAATTTTATTTCTTAGTGAAAAACATGAGGAAAGGTTTGCACCTCTAAAAATTTCATTCATTTGGTTCTTGGTAGATCGAGAGTTATGTTTCTATAGTGGTTTTGAGCTACATACTAATAAAACCTTTTGTCTGTAATATTTTTATATTTTTTTACTTTTTTTATATAATATATACTTAGTTGACATTGAAATATTGTATTCATGAAAAAATTGATTCATTTTGGTTCTTGGTAGATCGAGAGTTATGGTGGTTTTGAGCTACATACTAATAAAACCTTTTGTTTGTAATATTTTTATATTTTTTTACTTTTTTTTATATAATATATACTTAGTTTACATTGAAATATTGTATTCATGATTCCCACTGCTCACAATAAAATGTTAATACATACCCCTCATGTTCCTAAATAGAAGACACATCCATAGCATAATTTCTTACTCTTTATCTTTCTCTATCTATTTATTTACAAGTATACATTTAATTCCATATTAAAAATTCTAGGAATTAAAAATCTCCCCTATATTTGAATTAGAAAAGAACTTATTAGTTAAATTAGAACTCCTTATGTTTTCTATATACATATATATAGTGATGTTAAAATTAATCAACTTTACTATTATATATATATATATATATATATATATATAAACTAAAAATAGAATAAATTACACATCATATCATATCAATAATATTATTTTAATATGTGATATGTCAATTTCATATTAAATAGTGAAGAAATTGCATCTATACCTCATACTACAAAGAAAATCATTTTTTTTAGTTTCAATTACTTTATTTATATATAAATTTGATGTAAAAGTAAAGTGGAAAATCAAGTGACTTATTATGGACGAAATTATTTTTTTCTGTTATTATTTGTTTTTAATTTGTTAATGTAATTATTGTTTTATTATTCTTAAATTTAATGTTACATGACAACATCTTTCACATGCTAAGTTGTAGAGCACTTCTCCAAGTAATTAAGAATAAGTATTATATGTAAAATGAGTTGATATGTAATTATTTTCAACCTGATATACCTTCTCATTGTAATTCCATCCCATATGCTTTTGGATGCTCTCAAGATAGAATTAGTTCCTACCATTAACTCATCCATCTTCAATCCAAATTTGTGAAATAATGAAAGGGATTAAATATCTTTCTTTGAATCCACAGCTTAAGAAATGTTTTTCACACCGAAATATTATACTCGTGATAGCTCTTGAGAAATTCAAAGTTAAGATAGATCTATATTGATTTTTAGCAACACACACATATAGCATTGAAATATTTTATTTATGATTCAGATTCTACACAATACATGCCCCAATCATATTTGGAAATAGAAAACATATATCCAGGGCAATCTCCCTTTTTACATATATATATAATTATTTTTCTATACATATTTCCTAAAATGTTACATATCAACTCCATATTAAATAGTGTATAAATTACAAATATATCTAAAATAATTATCAATAGAATATATATATATATATATTTCACATTTTACACATAAAAACATTAATACATACCCCAATAATAATTATTTTTGTTATAAATATATTGAAAATGTTATATGTGTGTGTGAGAATTTGTTTTACATGTAAAATTTATATTAAAAATAAATAAATTAACAAATTTCCAAGAAAAAAAAAATATTAATAGCATAGAAATAATCTCTCCTTATATATAAGTTTTTTTTATAGTATATATGTAGTTAACATCGAAATATTTGTTGAGGGTTAACATTTTATACATTAGAATGTTGATACATGCCACAATCATATTTGGAAGTAGAAACATATATCCATAGGCTTCTTTATCCAATATATAATTATTTTTGTCATTAATATTTAAAAATGTTACATATCAACTCCATATTAAAACTGAATAAATTATAAGTTTCTCAAAATAACCTATTAATAAAATAAAAATGATCTTTCTCTTTATTTATATATATAATCGATGTCAAATTAACATTAATTTTTTTAGTTAAGTTATATATATATATATATATATATATATATATATATATATATATATATATATATATATATTAAGTTTACATAGATTCTATCGATTCTATATATATTAACTACTTTATTTATATATAGAATGAATATAAAATTAAAGTGAAATTGAAGTAATGTTTTTTTTAATTAATATTGTTTTTATTTATTTATTATTATTTTTTAATTTTCTATTGTAAACTTTATTTTATTATTTTTAAATATAACAGTACATTAAAACATCTCTCATACTAAATTGATGTAAGTATAAATATTTCAAAATTAAACTACATATACACTTATACTATATATATAAACTTATTGTCATAAGTATCATGTTGGAATATGGGAATAAGGATCAATTCATAAATCACTCCAAAAAATACTAATAAACATTAGAATGTTTAAAGTGCTTTCGTGAAAGAGTTACATGTTCTTAAAGCTAAAATATACCTAATCCTTTATTATAATTCCATTTTATTTAACAATGTAACCGTAATTATGAGAACTACATAATCTTAAATACAGCTAGTGCACAACCCTTTAAATCATTTTTTTAAGCATTTATTTTTCTAATGTGTGATTTAATGATTTAATAGATATAGATTTTAAATTGGTTTAGATGTTGTCTCTTTTAATTATTTATTTTTTAGTTTAATTTATTAATATAATTTTAATTAATATTACAACACTTTTTTTATATTAGAATCTAAAGCACCTAGTTGTTAATAGTCAATTATTTTTTTTAATTTAATTTAATAAATTAATACTAAATTTAATGATATTATTATTTTTCATTATATATCATAGATACATATAAATTCAATATCGGTTACTAAAAAAATTAATGTGACTTATGGATTGAATATAAAAATAATATGAAAGTAAAAAAGAAAATTATTTTTTTATTTTGAGGAAGATATGTAATTTATTCACATTTTAAGATGGAATTGGTAAATGAGATGCAAAAATAAAATTATTGACTTGACATTATGTGTAACTAATTATATATTTAGTTAATATGTCATAGTTCAATAACATATATATTAATAACAACATGTTATGGAGAAAAAAAATATGGCATATTATTGACTTTACATTATGTGTAATTTTTTATATGAAATTTGTAAAAAAGTATATATATTTTTAATTTTGATTTAGTACCAAACATTCAATTTATTTTATTTTTAATATGGAGGTTATATATAACATTTAAAAAAATATTAATAATTAAGGTAGATCCATCTTAACTGCTGATATTCCAATGGCCAAGAGGAACCAAATATCTCAAGATGAAAACCAATATTTAAATCCAACACTTAAAGAAATCTTACATTGAAATATTTGATTCATAGTTGAAATATATCTTGTTTTCTATGTTATAAACATAGCTGACATTGAAATATTAATTTATAATTCATATTCTAGAAATCAAAATGTTAAAATCTTACATCTGAATGAATTATCACTCTTTATATATATATAATCCATATTAAACTTTTTAACACACACAAATATATATCTTTGTGTTATATAGTACATATAGAGTTGAAATTGAAATATTTTCTTTGTGGTGCACATTCTACACATTAAAATGTTAATATATGTCCCAGTCATTTCTAGAAGTAGAAATCATATATCTATAGAACTGTCTCTATATAATTCTCTCTCCTTAGATTAAATAACCTATGTTAGACTTATATATGTATGTGTGTGTCTTTGTGTGTGTTTCATATATCATATACGTAGTTTATATTGAAATATTTATTTATGATTCTCAATTTACACATAAAAATGTGGACACAGTCCCAAATCATATTTGAAACTAGAAAATATATATCTATAGGAATCTCTCACTTTCTTTTTGTCTCTCTTTCTTTTTATTAATATTTAAAATGTCACATGTCAACTCCATATTAAAAAATGAATGAAATACAAATTTCCCAAAAAAAAAAATTAATTGTGGTTCACAGACACTGAGTGGACATGACATCCATGACTACAACGACATTAATTTTCAGGTAGATCACGACATCCACGACTACATCCACATTAATTTTCACGTAGATTAACCTGAAGGGATCTACTCATCAACCAAACCAGCAAGTCCTAACCATAAGGGCGTCAAGGACATTTGATCTCGTTACCTCATCACATATGAGTTACCTAGAAACAAAAACATGACCAAGTGAGTTATCGCTCGGGGTTTGAAAGAAAAAAACCTATTAATGTGATAAGAATTATTTTCGTTTTTTAATATAAAATCTATATCAAACTTTTTATAATAAAGTGTTATATATATATATATATATATATATATATATATATATATATATATATATATATATATACTTTATCTCCAAATAAAGTGGATGTAAACCTAGTTTGGAAATTGAAGTCTTTTATTTATGGTAAATATTTTTATTGTAAGTATTATTTCATTATTTTTAAACATAATGTTACATTTAGGCCCACATTTGTTTATAATAAACAAATAAATTAATTTAATTTGTAGATATAAATCCCTCCCAAGGTCGCAAAATTTTTTCCTCAAAACCCTAATCACACTACAAGTGATCCTCCTATGTTTTTTATGGATGCAGAAGATTAATTGAACCCCCCAAAAAAGGAAAATAGAAAATGAATTCTTTCTTTTAAAGGAAAATAGAATTCAATCATATATGGGTAGAGATATGATCACATCCATACAATCCCCAAGGAAAGAGGAAGCAACTCGGAAAAAAGACTCACCATAGCCCTCCCATAAGGAAAGAGGCACCACCCTAAAAAATAACCTCACCACATCCCTCCTACAAGAAAGAATAAACGATTTTCATTATTAGTACTTGCCTCGCCAGGGACTATAGCATTCGCCTTGCTCTCAAAGTTCATTGAGCTCGAATTATTTGGCCATTTTTTCATAATTTCAACAAAAAAATTAAGAAAATGCTTAATTTTCCTATTTTGGCATAAACTCGAAATTAATTTTCTAATTTTCAACAAATATTATTTCTAATTTTCGATTGGCTAGGGAAGCTTTGATGGAACACATTTTAATAGGTAGAGTGAATTTTATTTTAATTTTTTTTAGTGCGATAATTTATTTTAAAATTAAAATAAAAGTACTTTTGTGAGTGGCCATTACATGGGTGAGTGCTATGAAGGTAACACTCTTATCTTAGTTCTATTCTTAGTGATGTGAGAATTGAAGCATCCGTGGGTTCTTTCCATATTTCGAAGGGGGTGGAACAAATATCCAAATAATATTACAATGTTTAGTTTTATGGGTATTTTACTGTGTACGGGAGAACAAAGGTCATTTTC